>ML800397.1:185730-198264 GCA_009831015.1 Picea engelmannii
GTTACTTCCAACTGATTATCTCTAGAAAGGACTCCATATCTGCTCCAGTTGTCATATCGTCATTTTTCACACTATCCTTCATCATGTCAGTTATTCCATGCAACTCAGATGGCGGTTGGATAACGCGATCACTCTGACAGACAGTTATGTGCGGTAAGATATGAGGTACGTGACTAATCCTACGTGTTAAAGTAATGAATATATAAAAGCATGCCTTCCCATTTTTTCTCACCACTTGTGCTAAAATTTATCCACCTGGAGCCAATCCGATTAGTTGGGGGGGGGGGGGATCCAAATCTAGCCATCCAAACGGTATTTTAAACTCAGGTTCACCACCTTTTCGACCACACTTCTTTTTGCCGAGACATTGTATTCTACATGCAAACCATGTTCAAACCAGCTGCGTTTCTGGTTTAGGTACTAGTCTCTCCTCCTGCGTGACTGTTAGACTCTCAAGCAACATCATGGGAGGATTAGCTGTGAGGTATGAACCTGCAAAATTGGACACTTTGCTGTTGCACCCAAAGGCCTACCAAATATTTCTACAGGCCAATTGGATACCCTATTTTAAGAAGCTGCAAGGGTTTAATGAGGACGAGGTATTGGAGTTTAGTCAAAATATCACCAAAGAATATTCAATGGTGAATGGGGTAAGGATTCCAGTATCAGAGGAAAGCATTGATGTTGTCACAAGGTTACCAACAACATGGGACTGGTGGTTTCATAGAAAAATTCATCTTCTGGATGCTCAAAAATATTTCCTCGTTAACAATGAGCAAATTCGGACAAAAGGCCGAGGTGCGGATGTCAATTCTTTACCAGAGCCCTGGGGGAAAGTTGCAGAATTCGTCAAAAGGTACATTACCTGCTAAGGCAGGTACCAAGTTGTTTATTTTTCTGATTTCATCTTATTATCACATCTGTGACGTCATAAATTCATAAACATTCCTTATTTATACTCCATTCATTGAATAATATGGCTCATTTTGTAAAAAAATCCAAAAACCCCAAGAACTACCTTTCTAATCACAGACTCATCGGACTATTAATTCGCAATGGTATGGACATTTCCAATAACCCATTACCTGCTGTAGCAGACCAACCACCTTCTATACCTACAAATATGCCAGGACCTCTTCTTGAGTCTTTGCCCTCGGCTGCAACAACAGTCCAAACCCCTACTGTCGCTGTCTGTAAGACGACCTAGAGAAGTAAACACACAACTCGTGGCCATCCTAGCACCAACTAGACAAGCCTTGATGAAGGTGAATTGACACATCCTGTAGCTATGATTGTGCAAAATGCAGAACAACCAGCTATTACACCGAGCCGTGCGTCCCAACCCTTGGCCGCGACAGATGTTATTGAAAAATTACCCCATACTCCTAAACAGAGAACCCCTGTTCCTGTATCTACATTACCTAGAAAGCACACAAGGTCAGAACAGTCCACTGCAGGAGAAAGTCTGACTACCCCTGTTGCACCGACAAAGACACCTATTGTTTCAACAACTGTTCCAAGTCCTACTATCACTGCCGGTAGAATATCTCAGAAAAGAAAACGTCCATTCAAGGGAAAATGTCGGAAAGACCTGGACCCCAGTATATCAGCAACAACTCAGAACCCCTCTGTTGCTGTGATTGAGAACTCTACAAAGGTATGTATACCAGGTTTTAATTTGTGCCCAGAACTGCAAGACACTATTGTCTCACTTCATATTGAATGTATTCCTATTGCAGCAGAATCATCGGCTCCACCTGATGATTCTACGGATCATATGTCAAATAACGATGTCTTGATCATATTAGACCCAGGTATACCTGAATTTCCTTCTTGTGTGGTTGAGGAAGAACAACCTGTTCCACCTCCATCAATGAAGAATAAAGCCTCTGCTTTCGTTTCTATTTTACCAAGGAGAAAAACCAGGTCTACCAACTTTGCGGAAGCAACAATTGGATGGCAAGCTATGGAACAGGCTATTCCTGTTCTTCGTCCATTATCCACTACGATTGATGAAGAGACTGTTACACAAGAACCAGTCTCTTCCAGTAACCTAACAGTTCTAGTAAAGACACCTGCAAACAATGGGACAGGCATACAAGGACAAGTCAGGTAGGATGAAGCTGTTACACAAGAACCAGCGATCCAAGATGAGCCTATTCCACAGGAAGAAAACATGATGGACACAGCTGTTACACAAAAACTAGCTATCCAAGATGAGCCTGTTCCACATGAGGCAGTCATGACAGACACACCTATTACACAAGAAACAATTGTTCCACCAGAAACAACTATTGACAGTATAACTGTTCCATAAGAACCAGTTACAAATAGTGCTGAGGATGTACCACTTGCCCAACTGTTTTCCCAAATTGAGAAAAAGATAAGGCATACTGAAAAATCCAAAATAACTGAGCTCATAACAGAGAATGGAAGCCTCAAAGAAGAGTTAAAAACCCTAAAACAAGAATTGGAGACTGCTCGATAGAAGAATCCAGAAGGGATCACTCTGGACATCCTAGCACTCACAGAAGCTGTTATGGACATAAATAAAGAACTCATGTGCTTTAAGTGTGGAAAAATATACTTTGAGGCAGGTTATAAGGTAGTAAAAGTGCCGGTTGTAGGAGGTCCAACAACTCTCTCAGTCAAGACTGAACATGCACTTACTGCTACACATTAAACAACAAAACCGAGAAGAGCTCAACGTCATAAGGCGGTTGTTGGTTTACCAACAACTTTCAAACAAGAACCTCTATTTCCCTCACGAGTTGATATTCAGGCAACTCAAACAGATTCTGTTCTTCAAGACAAAGCAACGTAGACAGATTGTTGACACCACATATTTTGTTTTTAGCACAACATTTTACCATACAGGCACTTATCAAGTTCTCTTAACAATTTTGCACTAGAGGAACCAGTTCCCTAATTCAGCTACAGAGTAAGGTTTGAATGTGTTTTGCATGAGGACATGCAATGTCTTCAGTTGGAGGGAATGTTAGGACCCAGAAACGTCCCTTTTTCATCACATCTTTTTCCTATTCAACCTTATCATCTGTAATTTAAATGCCTACTATAATGCATGCTAAGACCTTTTCCCCCAGGTATGAATCATTTATCTTGCTTTTATATTTTCATTTACTTAGCATGTTTGATTGGTAATGTTCACATGTTTTACCCATAAAATGATTCAACTAATGATCAAAATGAATAGAACAACCAAGTCTTAAAGAATGGTCGCTACTGTTACACCAACTATTACATCTATGCACCAATCTTGGAAGCTGTTACAACTATGCGCCAATCTTGGAAGCTGTTACAACTATGCGCCAATCCTGGAAGCTGTTACAACTATGCGCCAATCCTGGAAGTTGTTACAAGACTGCTGCAACAGGTGCCACCGATTCTGCTGATACACGACTGCTGTAACAAATGCCACCGATTTTGTTGTTACACGACTGCTGCAACAAATGCCACCGATCCTGAAAGATGCTACACCTACTGCTATATGTTTTAACTTGCAAGATTAGTTCTAGATCTTGTATTAATGATATCATACGAACAACTTGAGAATCAGGGATTCTCAAGGCTATTCTGATTTTGTTTTAACTGGATGACTCTGACTTTAAATAGCAGAGATTTTGTAATCAGAGGGATGAATTCAGACTACGAGAAAGTGAAGAGAAGTAAAGCTTATTGTACACAATATTTTTGGCAAATCAATAGAAGAGTGGATTGAATTTCTTTAGCAGACTGTAGCCTATTTCCCTGAGAGGATTCAATGAGAAGGAAAGGGCCCACCTTCCTCACAGATTCCCCTCTGTTTTGAATTCCAGAATAGTTGTTTTAATGTGAATGGTTTAGATGATTAACAATTCTAGAACAAAGTTGTTGTTACAGTCCAGTGCTTTCCTGTAGATGCACATAAATCTGTCTCATGAGAATTCAAAGTCAATTGTTGAACATTGTTGGAGAATTGCTTTCCCTTTTTCTGCATTAGATTAAAATTTTGTTTTCAAGTAAAAGAAAATAAAAGTGTAGATTACTTTCTTGCAATAAGTAGATTTCCTTCTACAATTAGTAGAGAACTCCTTCTTGCAAAAGTAAAATAGAAAGTTAGATTAGAATAGGTAATCCATAATTCTTATACATTCATCAGTCTAGATTTGAATTTGTGATTTCAATTCTACAAAACTCTAGCTGTGTCAACATAATTGTGTTAGTAATAATTTTTGTTTCTTTTTTTCCCTACTAGAATTAGATTAGTGTTTCTTCCATAATCTAGCATAGAATGTGCACAATTGTCTTGAAATAACAGACTTCCCTGGGTTGACAATTTATATTGAACACCTTAACTCTCTATTCATTTAGACAATTAAAGTGCCCAACAATTTACAAAAATATAAAAAGGAGGATTTTTTTACAAGGTATATAAAGTTATATACACCTACTTTATTTACAGATGAATCCTCTTCATTCACCTCTTCAGAGAGGTTGGATACAACAGAAGCCTTTCCTTCCATGAATTGTTTCAGATGCCTCCATTGTTCAGGGACGACAACCATGTCCAAAAGGGTGGTATCTACTTTGATGCTGGACAACTGATTCATAATATTCTATTTGGAAGAGGGGAGAGGGGGAGTTGTTTCTTGACTATCAGGAACCTTAGGACCCTGAACCGTAGCAGCTGGTGAAGATGAGCTTGGGCTAGAAGAATTGCGGGGAGGATCATATTTTCCCTTGGGAGCGTAGGATTTGTTCCTAGTATTGATGATCATGATATCTTCTGGCCCTGAAAAATCAAGGACAACGATGGTAGTTTCTGGTCTTTTACCAAAGATCTTATCTCTGGCACACTTCCTTACCTCACATGTGGCTTCCTCGTAAAATTTACACCAACATCAAGGAAAGATAACTTTAGGATGAAAATTATTTTCAATTGGATTCCTAAAGGGGGGTGTAGAAGAGGATGAAGCTCCAGGGGTGAGAGGGGAGACAGTTCCTTTTCGCTCATACGCTATCATACGATTATTCATATCTTGTGCTAGCTGTAAGAGGGCATACATGTCTGTCTGTTTAACCAATTCTCCCTGGGGCAGACCTGTTATTTCAATCTATTCTGCATACTATAAACAAGTATGTAGAGTGGAACCGAGATTATCAATGGATTTTTCCTCAAGCCTATGACGATAGGGGGAAGGTAATGCATTGTAATAATGCATGAAAGCGGCTTGGTTATGAGGTCAAATGATTTCAGGGATTTGATTGTATAACTTAGTGAACCGCAAGTTGAAGGACTTGATGGTCTCACCATCCTTATATGCGATGTTATTGTACTCCCGTAGCTGCTTAGTTGGGATTTTAGATTCCCCATAGGTGGATATGAACCAATAAACTAACTTCTCCCAAGTAGACAGAATCTTAGGAGGAAGGTCAAAGAAATTGGTCACAACCTTCCCTTCCAAGGAATTGACAAATAAGCGCATGCAAGTATCGTTGCCATTGGCTCCTATGTTGCGACAAGCATTAGAAAATTCCACCAGGTGTTCATTTGTAGTGACAGTGTTATTTCTAGAGAACCTAGGGAGATGCTCTTTGAATTTAGGAAGTGGACGAGTAACAGGTGCTAGGTTAAGAGGAGAGGACACATGCCATAGTGTGGTTGTGGCGTCTTCTTCAAGCTAAAAAAGCCCATAGTTTTTAATGAATTTGGTGGGATTCGTGGTAGATTGGACAGAGATATGGTGGCTATAAAAGCTACCAATCACTGACAAAGCTGAAGACTGAGAGGAGGAAACACTTCCAGTGCCACCAGAGCCACAACTAGATGCCATCTTGTGGATGATAGGTGAGGGGAAGAAAGACGAACTGGATGAATCAAATAAAGTTCTCCTTAGAGCACTTTTTTGGGTCAATAACACAACGCTCCTTCTTCCTATTTCAACAATAGGATTAGTTTCAAGTGATAAGCCTCTTCTTCTTATAGAAACATGAGAGTCTAAGGACATGAAAGTAAGGCCAAAACGGAAGGAACAAGAAGGTTACTGGTGATTTCTTGGCTGTCTATGTCTATATTCCCAACGTTCTTGGGCACTAATATCTCATTCAATTTCTTCCCATGAATGATTAAGCTCAACACAAGTATTGGCAATGTCTAAAATGGTGTTGAATAAATTCAAAGCAATGTTGGTATGATCTTGAAGACTAGGCTCAATATTGGGCTTCCTTGCAACATGCACGGTCATTAAGAAATAAAACAGTGAAAGAATCAATATCAAAAAAAGAGATGTATTCGATGCTAATCAAGCATAAAAATTAACTAGAGAGATATCAAAGATCTACCTAGTATGGTCGCCAAATAAATGTTGAGGAAAATATATGAAATGATCTTACTCAAACATTTTTCAGATTCTGCTTGGCTAAAGAAAAATAGACGGGAATATCACCCTATGTTTATAGCCATCAAAATTAAAATCCTAACTCACAAGTATCAATTACAAGTGCTTAGGCTGGTTTTTTATAAATAAAAGCTTGCTGAAAAATTCATTTTTTTATGTAATTTTATGAATATATTAAATGCTGAAATAAATATAGAGACAGAAGTAAAAAATACCAAGTCAATAATCAACACATGTGAGACATAAATCAATCCTTTATTTCATTCCAATTCATCAAAGAATCGTTCTCTTTACAAAATTTTCCTGAGAAAGTTTTGGACCAAAGTCAAACTTAGACATCCCCGATGAAACATACAAAAGACTTCTGACAGAAAATAAAAAAAACTGAACTTGAAAAGTTGGATTAGCTTGCCACAGATTTCTGCCCACTAGACTCTACACAATATCCTTTATCAGTCATGAAAACTAATTCACAAACAAACAAGTCTACATAGACTATCAAAGATAGATCAACACCTCTGAAAAACAAGTGTCTGAATGATGTAATTCAACCCTGAATCTTGCTGTCTATAATAAGACCCTGCTATCTATTATCACTCTGTAATTTGCCCAAAGCTATGGGGGCAGTCACAGAGGCAACATCAAAACCACTTCGAGTCTTGGATCTAGCCCTCCAAGACTCAGAGAGGGATCTCTGTCTGATATAAATTTGTTTGAAGAGGATATTAGGCTGGTTACACAGAACATAGGATTTGTTTTTAGGAATTGGGTATGGGAAGAGAAGAGAAACCATGTTTATGGAGTCACTGTAACGAATGATCAAAAATCCATGTCAACATGCTAATATTTACAGGGCAAGGTAGACAACTCACTGGATCCTTTAATTAAAATGAAATTGGTGAGACGAAACAGGTGAAGAAATCCAATTAAACACATAGCAACTAAGAATTTCGAGTTTAATCTTCAGTGGAAAACATAAAAACTATACCAAGCCAGGGATAGAGGGTACATTAAAACCAATTCTGTTCTTAATATTCTCGGAATAATTCAGAGGCAGACATTAATTATGATAACAGAGAAACAAATTTACAAAGAGGGATGCACATCACCAGTCGAAATAGTCACAAGAATCCTGCAACATAGCACTGCATTATTGAATTGATGAAAATACAGAAAGCTCAGTGAGCTGTTTTACAAAAAATAAATCATGGTCCTCTGACTGATCCCTCATTCACCTTGAAAGCATAGGCTTTATAGCCTTTACATAAAAAACAAAGATCCTATTAAACAGGAACTGGAATACTAAAAATAGTACAAGATCAAATAGTTTCCATAAAAATAGGATCAGATCCTATCTTAAGGGGCCAAAACCCTATCAAAAATGTCACTTTCGAATTCCTTCTTTGATATCTAGGCAATCCTGGCAAAAAATAACAAAAATCCCTAAAAATATTGAACTGTTCGCCATGAGAAAACGGGTCGAACTTATGCAAAAAAGGGGGCCGCTTAGTCATTGATTTCTGCCAATCAGTGACACCTGTGAAAAAACCGAAGGATTTTATTGTATATTATCTTTTCTGGAGAAAAAACCTCCTTCAGTTTCTCAAATTTCGTCTCCACCTCTCCGAAACATCTCCCATAAAATCGGGACTGTAACAGGAAAAACCATAAATTCAAAAAATGAGGCTGAAATATAGCTTCTATTCTCCCAACTGGTGGCACCTTTGCAAAAACTGGGAGTGGTTTTTGTTATTCATCCCGTGATGAACAAAAGCCTCTTTTGGTTTTTGAAATTTCATCTTTGTTTGCCCAGAATTTGCTTTGTAAGACGAGGTGTCAAACAAACAAAAAAGGGGCGGTTTTGAAAAATTGGGGGAAATGGTTTTTTGGGGAAAAGTGGTATTCCGGACCCCACCTGAGGTGGTAAGTGGTATTTGGAGGGGGGGTCCTAAATTACCTAGAGGTGACAAGTTTCCCTCCCAATATCGCTATTCTGGACCCCCCCCCTCCGTTAAAGTTCGAAAAGCACGAGGGGGGGGGGTCCGGATTTTTTTATGTCTGTAGATTTATTTATTTTGGGATATGTGTAAAAGGTGCACACTATGTTTTTATTTTATTTGTTTTCGACGACTTGTTTTATTTATTACGTTTTCTCTTTTTTGTTTTTTAATATATATATATATATATATATTGTTTATTTTAATATTGTATTTTGTTTTTATGTTTTAATTTATTTAATTTGTTTTGTTTTGTATTACTTTTCTTTTTACGTGTTTTTAATTTATGCTTTTTAAATTTTTTGTGTTATGTTTATTATATTTGGTTTTTAATTTTTTATATGTTTTTTATCAAATGTTTTATATTAATTAATGTTTAACACTAATCTAAATTAACCTAAATACTAACTTAATTATTAGTTAATTAATTAATTACTAACAAGATTAACCTAGCTTATTAATCTAACTACATTAATTTAATTAATATTGCTTTATTACACTAATTAATCGTAAAAATTTGTCACTAATCATTTATTATTAACCTAATGTTTTCTATCCTAAGTTTTTTTATTCAGGTATGAAAGGCGAGCGAAATGTAGCTAATGGGACAAATGGATAAGGGAGTGAGTGTCGTAGAGGTGGATGAAGGATGTAGCAGGGTGATGGAGGATCCAACGAAATGGATGGAGGGGAAAAAAGGGGTCAGCCGAACCAGAAGTCTTCATCACGGGGGCAATGGCAAATAAGCAACCGAAGAATCGAGTTACCTATAATTATATGACTCTAACACTATCATAAAAAAAATTAGGCTTCTAATGAATTAAGGAATGAATGAAAACTGAATTATCTCAACAAAAACTCAAGAGCAAACCGTAGTATGCTTCTCCTTCTATTTTCCTCTTGTTCCTCCCTTTCCTTTTGCCTTTAAACAAATTAGAATTGGTTGAAGTAGTTGAACTACTTCATTAGTTAAGTTAACTAAAAACTCAACCAACATTTTAGTTAGGGGGAAAAGTAATAAATCATAATAAGGGTTTTTAAATAAATAATAACTAGTAGGTGGTACCCCTTGTGACTCCCCTTTTAGCTTTTAACAATCATAACACAACTAGTTAATTAAACAAAACATCACTCCTTGTGACTCCCATCATCACATTCATATTTGACAATTTATCTCAATGATATTTGAAATTATTTTCAAAATATATTACTCATATATCCAAAGATAACATGCTGTCCAAAATTTCTGAAGTCAACTGTTCTAAAAAATAATTAAATAAAAACTAAAAATCCATGTTTCCCACTCTAAGATGCAATTCTTCCCTTGTTGCTGTCACCTTTTGATCTCTCTGAATTTTCCTTTGGCTGTGCTCAGCCTTTTGGCCTAATCTTGTTGATCACATGAGATCAATCATCCCTCAAATGCATCTGGGAGGACACATATTTATTAGAGCCATTAGAGGGCGAGGAAGGGGCATCAATGGGTTTTCCTTTGTCAGGGGCATGGTGGGATTCAATTTTCAACCTTTTGCTAGCATGGGAAGACTGAACTAGTGAGTGGGCAGGGGCAACTTGGAAAATGTGATTGATAGGTGGGGAAGTAGGTAAATACAAATTGGGCCAACCACGATGTTGGGAGACTGTCGGGTGGAAAATCTCTTTCCATCCGTCATTTTTGGGAACCTCGGGTTGCAATGAGACACGAGGGGGTACGTGAATACTAGGGCCTTGTGGTGCTTAGAAGGGAGGCCTTTCAGGCCTAGGTTGGACCACTCCTTGCCCAATCCAATTGAAAAACCCATCCTGAAATAGCTGGCCTAACTCTTGCGAGTCAACATAAAAGTGAATGGAGAATATTGGCCTTCTAGGGCCCTTGTTCCAATTACCTCTTCCTCGGTTATCTCTGCCATGGATACCTCGGCTGAAAAATCTCATTCCTGTATGCATGATTGATTAGCAAATACTTTCTTTAACAATCATACATGACAACTCTTTTAAAATATGAAATATGACTTTATGACTTTATTTCCGGTGCCAGAATTTGTCATCTGATACACAGAGAGAAGATTGACAAAAAGTTTGGGAACGTGCAACACATTTTTGAAGCTTTCGTTGGTGAGTTCAATGCTTCCTTTTTGGGTGACCTCGACTGGATTGTTGTCCCCCATCATATTAGGAGGAAGTTTGCATGCATCCAATGAAGAATAGACTGCTTTTGTGGCAGCCATGTGATGCGATTCTCTTGAATTTACGATCTAAGCATAGGAAGAGGAGTTGATGGAAATCAAAGCATGGATAGAATTGTCTTTCTTGGGATTCTGATCTTCTGGCTTCTTCTTCTTGGCTACCTTAGGGATGTGATCTCCAAGGTTGTTTTGCTGAAGTATTTGATTCATTAGATCTATCTGTTTCTGCATACATGCAGATTCTGGATGGAATCCTTTTTGGCAGTATGTGCATTTCTCACCTTTTCTTCCCTTTCCACCTTTGGATCCAGAGGCATCGTTGAAGGGTTTTGAGTACCCTTCCTTCTTTGGATTTGCATGAGCTTTCATTTTGTCTTTATATTTATATTTTTGATATTGATGAACACTGCCATCTTGCACAGTGAGTGCATGCGCCTTTGGGCCTTTGATTCTACCCATGTTGATGAGCTTGGTTTTCTCTTGTGTCAGAGATTCGATAAATTAATCAAGAGAAGGCATATTCGAGGTGGCTCCAGAGGTGAATCTAACTGAATGAAATGTGGATACAAACGTTGAGAATTCAGGATCAAGTTTGGAGTGAATGGTGAGAACCATTTGTTTCTCGTCCTTAGATTTATGAACCCCGCAAGTCTTGAGTTGTGACAATAAATCCTTATATTTTATAAAGAAATCTTGGAGATTATCGAAGCTTTTTGGATCCAATGTGAGCAATTCCATATTGATCATGTGTCCCCTCATCTCATCCTATTTTCCAAAAATCCGTTCCATGGTGTTCGAGGCTTCATTGGGGGTTTTACAAGAAGGTACGTGAAAGAGGAGATCAAGAGAAATGAGACTGCAAATTGTTCCGAATGCTTCATCCATTCGATTTGGATACTTGGATTTTTATATGGCTAATGTTGGTTCTGTCTCTGTGTTCATGGTTAACCTGTAAAATCCTCTGCTTCAAATATGCATGATCATCTTCTCCTTCCATGCAAAGAAGTTGTAAGGTGTAAGAATGAATTCTTTTGGGAATTCCATTTTTCTGCTGTCTTCAATCTTCGGTACTTGCAAAAATAATTTGGTGTGTCTTTTCCCTAGCAGCATGTTGTGTCTGATACCATGTAAATGTGTTGAACCTACACAAAATAGATCTAGTTGGGAATTGACATACACAATTGCAGAGAAAATAGAAGAAAAGAGAAGCATGAGAGAAAGAATGGAATAATTCTCATTAACCAAATTAATAATTGATAATTTACACATGAAATACTATGTATAACTCAACCAATGCACACTGGAGGAGAAGCCAATGTGACATATTGGTGGTCTAGAGTGATCTAGACACACACCAACAATTATGGGAGTAAACTGGCACCTAATCTAGTCTCTCGGGCTGTTACGGGAGTGAACTGCCACCTAGCTGAGTTAACTAGTCTATCATTCTTCAGTTAACTGATTGAAACATAGTGAAGTGAGTAGGAGATAAAGGAATCATGGGTAATGTAATTCCCCTTTCCAAATAGGATCTCTAGGGAGGAGGCTTAATGGTCTAAACTGCCCCGTTAGACTATAGCCAGGGCCAAAGAGCGGTAAACAAGGTTACTAGAGGTCACTCCAGTCACAGGTGTTATATTTGGAAAGTGACATTGAGCTAAAAAGGGTTAAAAGTGCTTTTAAGTCATTATGAGCTAAAAATAGAAGTCAACAGTGAATTAGGGTTTCAACAATGTTTTAGGGTTTTGGAAGTCAACAATGAATTAGGGTTTTAGTAGTGATTTAGGGTTTTGGAAGTCAATAGTGAATTAAGGTTTCAACATGCTTTAGGGTTTTGGAAAGCTATAAAGGAAGGGTCAGCGACCTAATTCATCATTATGCAGATTATGACTTGTCATTGAGGAGAAGAGGTGCATCTCAGGAGAGATAGTTCAATGTATTCCAGGAGGAAGA
>ML800397.1:203896-221520 GCA_009831015.1 Picea engelmannii
CATCTCAGGAGAGATAGTTCAGTGTATTCTAGGAGGAAGACACCAGTTGGCTGATTTCGGTGTTGAAAGACACACCCTAGTCACCGGGAAGATCATCCAGGTCTTCCATCATTCTTCATTGATTCCGCAGTGCTCCCATATTCTGGGTGTTATCTTTTAGTTGCTTATTTGTATTCCAGCTAAGATCCTTTGTCTGTTGATCTAGTTGAGTATTGTCAGTTTATTCAGCCGCATTCGACCATTTTGTAATCCACAGAGATATCATAATACAAACTTTGCAGTCCTTTGTCGCATTTATTATTTGTATGATCATTTATATGCTGTAAACCTTTGATCCTACACACAGATTAGCAACGTTTCCTAGACTAGACGAGTCAGGAACATTACAGGTAATGTGTTAGTCTGGTGATGATCCCAACGACAATGCGCATTAGCTAGTGATGATCCCAATGTTGTATGGCGATAAACCCAATGTAGCATCTAGACTCCACTCAATTGATCAAACTGAAGTCAAAACTGAAGAGAATATTCTCCCTATAGGAATATTCTTCCTAAAATATAGGAGACTGAATAATGACTAATAAACATAGGAAAAACCTTAGGAAAAATAAATCCTAGGTGTGTGTGAAGTAACTCCAACACAAACTTATATAAACCAATGTCATGATCAACAAGACCTAGGTGTGTGTGAAGTAACTCCAACACAAACTTATATAAACCAATGTCATGATCAACAGGACTTGAAGAAACTACTTTGAAATTTTGGTTGATATCTTTAAGAACATATTTATCCGACCAACCTTCAAATTTATATCCTTTCTGACATGAACGATAAATAGAAATCAAGTCAATGGGAATGTTTGAACATGAAAAACATCTTCTAATTGACCTTTAGTAACTTGAACATTACCAAAACCAATTACATCAAGTTATTTACCATCACCAATAGACACTTTCTGAGATGAGTGCTTATTATTTTCATTAGATGTAAACAAAGAAAAATTGCTGGTCATATGTTTAGATGCACCAGAATCCATTATCCGTTCCACATTAGAAGAATTACTAGATTGAACAAAGGACACACACAAAGATACTTGTTGTTCATTAGAATCTTGCTTTTTAGCCTTAGCATTAAAGCATTTTCCTTTATAACAACTCTTTTCAAGATGATTAGTTTTACCACAATACTTACAAGGATCATATACTTTCTTCTTCTTACTAACTTCATGAGTAACATTAGAAGCATTACCAAAATTATTAGCTGAAGAGTGTGAACAAGAACCTTTAGTATCAGGCTGATTTTTTTTCTTAGGATTCTTATTATTATGTGCCATTAGAGCTTTATGAGAACTTAATTGACCTGAAGAAATCAACCTTTCTTTCTCATTTATAAACCCTTTACAAAATTCATCAAAAGAAGGTTTCGTGGTACCTTTATAAATTTCAATAGCTCTATTCCTAGTTTGGATGAATATGCAAAAACAAGATGACAATTTATGTTCTACAAGAATGATTAATGCAGTATCAGTCTTCTTATAATCTTTACCACAATTGTTTAATTTTTCATTTAAGGTTTCCAGTTCAGAAATATAGAGTTCTATCCTATCAAAATTATTAGGATCTAGGTCATGGATTTTATTTTCTAGGTAATAAGTAGACACATCATTAGATTTATCAAATAGAGAAACAAAAATTTTCCATACCTCAACTGGGTTGTCTTCTACCTCAATACTTACATGAAGACTATCTGATACCGATTGTCCAATGAGCCCACTTGCGTGATCACATCTTTCTTCCCAAATAACCAGACCTTTAGCATCAATGGGCTTCTTGTGTTCACCATTAACCAACCTCTAGAGATTCTTTCTCCTGCAAACATCAATCATTTTTCTCTTCCATGCAATATAGTTAGAATATTATATTCCTTGAAAGATAATAATGTCTTTGTATTATGTCAGAAGTTGTCCACAATCTTATGTAAAATAAAATAAACCAAATATCTCATATTTATTATGGAATAGTTTACTCTTGGTAGGAATATTACATAAAGAGATGATAAAAAGGAGAATTATATTATCCCACATGTAATATGTGAGAGTAATTCCTCCATATATATTGGTATATAATAATGCCAAGTGTGCCTCTTAAGGCATAACATGTGATCATCATCTTGTGCTCTCAAACATTCTTCTATATTTGTATGGGGTAATTGTGGAGTTTCTCTCTTGTACGATTGAAGGATATTTATGGAGATAATAGAAGACAACCTTCCCATGGACGTAGTCCAATTGGGTGAACCACGTATATCTGGTGTATTCTTTTTCCTTTTCTCTTTCTGTTCTTATTATGTTTGATATGTTGTTGGATTCATAGATAGGAGGCTAGTTTAGTTATCTTTCTATACCCATGATTTATCACATGGTATCAGATCTTGGTGGCTATGATCTACCACCTTCTATAGTTTTATCTAACATGGTTATCTTCATATTTTATTTTGGGCACTGCTATTTTTTGTAGATTTGCCATCAAATCTCGTAGCCATTAGGCTTCTCTTCAGATCTGGACATGATTCTATATGTTTGAGTTTTTTTTCTTTAAATCCTAATCCCTATTTTGTAGTTTTTTTTGTAGGTTTCTTGATTGTTTTTCTATAGATCTATATGAATATTTGATTATCCTCAAGGAGATCTATCTCCTAGTTATTCAAATCTAGTCTTTTTCTTTTTGCAAGAAAAATTGAGGTTACAACTTTCAGATCCAGTTTTGAAATTTTTGGTACAGAATCTGAAGACACAAGTTACAGATCTGAGTTCCTTGCGAAAAAATATGCAGTTTGAAAAAAAATCATCCGATTTCGTGTCTGGAAAGTGGAGATACCATTGATTTAAAGTCAATTATTTTTCAAAAAAATTTCGTACGAACGAAAATATTGTAGAGCTAATATCTTTTGACAGAATATCCATATTTCTAGTATGTTGAAATATCGTAATTGTGAAGTATATTCTACTTATTATTGAGTTATTATCTTATAGATCAATTCCCTTTTGTGGATTGATCATGTCAGGACTTATGTATGACGAAATCCCCTTTTTTGGATTGGTCAAACCCTAATTAAAAGAGACTAATTGAGAAGTCGGCCCCCAGGGCTAATTAAAGTGGTTTTATCCACTAGGTGGAGAAGTCATCCCTGCCTAATGAAGAGACACCACCCTAGCGCTCCTTATCTAGTGTAAATAAGAGAGCCTAGTGTCTCATTCACTCACTCACTCAAGTCACTCATATAGTGCACAAGTTTGAAGGAAGTTGCAGTTGCTGGAAGAAGGAAGAGAGAGGCGCATTGCTCAGTCTTGGATATTCTCTAGTGTTTGGTTTATTAATTTGGCATTGTATTGGAAATATATATTAAGGAAGTTTTTGCTGGTTTTTCTCCCCCATGAGGGTTTCCCACGATAAATGTTGTGTACCTTGTGATTGTGTTTCGTTCAGTGATCCTGCTTATGATATTATTGTTTAGTAAATTGAAAAGAACCTAATAGCATCTCTAAATTTAACATTCATCCTGCATTAAAAGATGCAAAATGACAATGCCATTTGAGCCATATTGATCGCGTTATGATCATTTCAAATTTTCAGATCAAAACCCTTGATCTACTTTAAATAATATTTTTTTTTTGGTAAGATCTTTTTAGTTTACTCATTTTTTTTACCTAGCTTATCTATTATTTGCATTAGGGTTTATCTCTTGTTAAGCTTTTCATTATAATGACTTCAGAAGTAGTTTTTGTTCCTGAACTTGTTGGTTCTAACTATCTTGCATGGAAGAGAAAAATGTTTGATATGTTGTTGGATTCATAGATAGGAGGTTAACATCTATGAATCCAACATGTTCAGGAACATAAACTACTTCTGAAGTTGTTATGATGAAAAAATTAAGAAGAGATAAAACCTAATTCAAATAATAGACAAGGTAGGAAAAAAGAGGAAATTGAAAAGATATTACCAAAAAATAATTATTATTTAAAGTAGATCAAGGGTTTTGAGTCGAAAATTTGAAATGATCATAATGCGATCAATATGGCTCAGAATCAAAATCACCATACATGGTCGTTTATGGAAATGACATGGTCTTTCTACATCCATCTATGTAGGATGAATACAAATTTGTATATTCTGTCAAAAGATATCAACTCTGCAATATTTTCGTTTGTACGGAAAATTTCTGAAAAATAGCTGATTTTAAATCAACGATATCTTCGCTTTCCGTAGGTGAAATCAGGCGATTGTTTTTTTCAAACCACATATTTTTTCAAGAGGAACTCAAATATGTAACTTGTTTATTCATATTATGCACCAAAAGTTTCAGAACTGGATTTGAAAGTTGTGACCTCAATTTTTTTCTGCAAAAACAAAAAACTAGATCTGAATAACTGAGAGATAGATCTCCCTGAGGAGAATCAATTTTTCATATAGATCTACAGAAAACAATCAAGAAACCTGCAAAAAATATAAAAAATAGGGGTTAGGGTTTTTAGAAAAACTCAAACATATAGAATCATGGCCAGATGTGAAGAGAAGCCTAATGGCTGCTAGATTTGATGACAAATCTACAAAAAATAGCAGTGCGCAAAATAAAATATGAAGATAACCATGTTGGATAAAACTATAGAATGTGGTAGATCATAGCCACCAAGCTCTGATACTATGTGAGAAATCACATGTATATAAAGATAACTAAACTAACCTCCTATCTATGAATCCAACAACATAACAAACATAACAAGAACAAAAAGAGAAAAGGAAAAAGAATACACCAGATATATGTGGTTCACCCAATTGGGCTATGTCCACAGGAAGGTTGTCTACTATTATTCCAGAATTCTCCTTCAATCTTACAAGAGAGAAAATCCACAATTACCCCATAAAAATATAGAAGAATGCTTGAGAGCACAAGATGATGAACACATGTTATGCCTTAAGAGACACTCTTGACATTATTATATCCCAAGAGATATGGAGGAATTACTCTCACATATTGCATGTGGGATAATATAATTATCCTTTTTATCATCTCTTTATATAATATCCCTACCAGGAGTAAACTATTCCATAATAAATATGAGATATTTGTTTTATACTCTTTTACATAAGATTGTGGACAACTTCTGAAATAATACAAAGACATTATTACCTTCCAAGGAATATAATATATTCCAACATCTACAAAATACACTATGCCATCTACATTGTCATTGCAGTTTCTTCAGAATGTTACGTGGGAGGTTGTGCCTATGTCAAGAAACTGTGCATCTTTTGAAAGAGTATATGAAGTGTTAAACAAATCTTTAGTTACTCCTATATTGCAATGGGAAAAAATGTAATGGGAAGATTTAGGTGGATTACCTTTTGTTGGTTCTAAATTTTTACCTTTGTCCTCTTTATTATTCTATCTATCTTCTTTGATCTTATCTCATAGAAATCTGCAGTCATATGCTTCATATGACCTATTATTTTTGCAATGAGTATAGTGAAGATTGGATCTATCACCTTGGTTGTTTCTACCCCCCTACCTCTAAAAGTATTTCTTCCAGTTCCTCTTCTGTTGCTTTCTCCTCTGGAATAATCACATGGTTTACTCTTCTCTTTCTGAGCAAGGCACACGATCTCGCCAATTGAAGAAGATGACTTCTCTCCAAAGGCTTTTACATGTTTCACAATTTCTCCACCATCTTGTCAAATGTGATGGATTTCATTTGACCACTTGCTTGCATTGATTCAAGGTAGTGAGAATATGTAGGGTAGAGGGACTTAATGAAAGACGTGATAGGGAGATCTATATTTTCTCTAGTGTCTTCAATGTCATGCATTATGGCTTTGATTTATGAAGCTAAAGACATAGGGTTATTATTCTTCAACTATAGGTTGAAGAGATTTACCATTAGTTGTATGAGATCCAGTTCAAAGTGAGTGTCAAACAAGTCATTCAATCTCTTCAAAGCATTACAGGAGTCATTAATAGAAGAAATATGATGGCCCACTTCTTCACTTACTGTCGTAGAGATCAGAACACAAAATTTTTGGTCTTTGTACTCCCATATGACACATCCCCTGTTTGATGTTGGAATGGGTGGTCTGCTACCCAGTCTACTACTCTTCGACTTTGATTATGAGGCTGTAGATTGAAAGCATGATTCTTCTTCTTCTTCAATGATACCAGGGACTACATCTGCTTCAAAAATTCCTTTCCACAAGTTGTTGAAGATCAATGTGATTTTGATATTCTTGTGGCATTCTCTATAGTTATTTTTGCTCGTCAACACCACACTGACAATGGAGATGAGAGAATGCATTTTCTTCTACCTTCACACACATGTAGCAATAAATTATTAGTAATGATATTGCACTAATAATGATGCTACACCAAGAATACTAACTAGAATGAATAAAATGATGCTGCACCAAGAATGGTTATGCTTTAATGTGGTCCGTTATTCTTAAATGTATAAAAAAACTGCTCATTCCTCAAGTGTTCAAACATGGTACATCAGTGTTCCATTACTCAAATGCTAGTCAAATTTTTTAGTGGGAATGAGGTTTAGGGGCGAGGGGCATTGAGGGTGAGCATGCTATTTCTTCATAAAGTAAAATATGGATTAAGATTACAATATGGAGTAATATTACAATATGCAGTGCAATTGAAAGGCAATTTGCATTTCGAATGGTTAAAAGAGCTTGACAAGGAAGTGTGAGGTGCAGATATGGGAGATTGTGCAACGACGAGTGACTGCCACGAGAATGGGTGTTACAATTTGCGTGAGGGGAAACTCAATTACTAGGGTGGAACTAGCATAGGTCGTGTGAGTTGGCTCAGTTACTAGCATGGGTTCAAAACCATTTTTAGGGGCAATACCCCGGTGGGAGATAACATTTTGTTCTCCAACAAGCGAGGGCTCTACATGTGAGGAATAAAAATGAAAGGCTATGAGAGATGGGTGGACGGTTGAACATGAATTATGGTTACAAAAATTATGGTTTCACAACTTTGTGGTTTTTAGAGTCATGATAAACTGAAATGTAGAACATAGGGAAGATGGCGGAGAATCAACTAGAGCACCAGAGGGCAGAGTGGTAGACAAGAGGGTGTTTCTACACGTCGGGGGAAAGAAAATGCTAGGGAATCAAATCATGGAGTTATCTCATCTCTGATACAACTGTCAAGCTACTTATAGCAGGAAATGTAACTCCATTGATGTGCTTTGCATTAACATGAGAGGTGCATAAATACAATCATAATGAATTTTTGTCTTCTCTAACAAATGACTCTTCCTATCACCTACAAATATTCATATTTTCATTATTATTACAATAACACAATCCCAAGGATTATGTGTCCAACATCCTCAAATAGATCTTCATACTCCTTCAAGGCTGGACAATCTTCAAGACTTGGCTCCTTATCCCTCATTGGCTCTTCCATATGGGATGCATATATTTGACACCCTTTTCTAAAACTTTTTTTCAGCTGTAGTGATGAAATCTCTCAGATAGATATAAGCCTTGGAATACCTTGCACTGCCCATGAATTCTCTTCCTCATGAAAAATGTGAAAGCATTTTTATAAAAATCTAAGACAACATGATGATTTTCTAGCCAATCCATACCAATCAAGCATTCATAAGACCCAAGAGGCATGATGTTCAAATCTACCTCCATTCATGTTTACTGGGCAATATTTAACAAGCTCATTGATTCTTCTCTTGGTTCCCATAGCTAGCTGAACTAACAAATACTTTTCATGCTTACATTTATTCAATTTATATCTTTCAACTAGATTTTGATCTATATAGTTACGACTAGCTCTATAACTAGCTCTATAATAAATCAAAATAGCTATGGGTTGATTATCAATCTTACCTTCCACCTCAATCATGTGGGATTGATAGTTTGCTTGTATATTGTCCAAGGCTGCATAGATCCTTGGCATTCTTCTGCCCATATCCTCTATTGTCTCCTCCTACTTTATGCTATACATAATCCCCATCTTATCTCCCCAACGAGGACAATATTTATACATGTGATCTCCTTCACATCCCCAACAATTTATGGGTTGTTGTCTTGGCCTCATCCCCAAGGAGTCTGTCATTTTCTGATCAACTTGAGATGGTTTCCCTTTTTGATGTGCTTGAAATCTATTCCTAATGAGGGGAAACTTGAATCCTTTATTCCTTTGATCCATATTTGTTTTCTTCTTATCATCCCAGGCCTTTTGGAAAACTATCCTTCCTCTGTTCTGTTCATACAAATACTTAGCCTTTTTGATGACTTCTTCCAAATTCTTGGGCTCATAAAATTGAGTTTTATCCTTGTAGAAGGATGCCAGTCCACCCAGGAACCTATGAATTTTGACCTTCTCATCCCTGATGAAGCCCACATACCTGAGAAATTACAAGAATCTCCTCTCATATTCATCCATGGTCATGTTTCCTAGTTTGAGTTTGAAGAACTCTTGCATCTTTTTGTCATAATATTGCTCTGACAATTACTACTGTTGGAAATACTTCTTGAACTGCTTCTAAGAAATTCTCTTCTCATCAAGGTGATTTACTTGCTTGAGTTGATCCCACCACATATATGCCTTTCCTTGAAGACGATAGGTTGTAATTTTGGCTTCTAAATTTGATTAGTAATCACACAATTGGAAATATTTCCACGTTGCCAACAACCATGCTTCTGCATCTTCTCCCTTCCTAGTCTCTCCATCAAATGATGGTGGATTGATCTTCTTGATCTCCCCTTGCAAGATATTTGACCCATGTCTCCTCCTTTGATGTCTGACGATGTACATGATTGGGCTACTTTCCAACCTTGAACATGCACAATCTCTTCTGGTCGAGTTCCCTGGGGAATGATGATGATGTCTGATAATACTCCTAGATTGTATAGATCCCTCACGATCATCTGTCTTATCATGGGATATTGATGCTTATATTTTTCTTACGCTAATGGCTTTTTTTGTGCCAAAATATTCATTGAATTGCTTTTGCAACATATTCAAAATATGTATTATCTCTTCATGATCCCTCATCATCCGCTCTATAACTCTGCACTTCCTTCTACGATCTTCTCATAGTCTCAACCAACTGTACAGAATCAACTCTGCTCATGTGCCCATTGGATTCAATCTGTGCATCTCCCATGTTGATATGGGGCCCTCTTAGCTCCTCCTCATGGATGAAATACACCTGAGCATCTTCCATATTTCTTGTCCTCATGCTAAACCTCTTCTACTCTATCTGAAGATTACTCTACAAAATTTGTATCCATAAACGAAATTCTATTAGATTAAGTTATAAATAATATAATAATTTTACATAATTTTGCTTTATTAAGCCCCTAGACATCTTCTTTCTATTTTCTTGGTAAATCCGATGCTCCAATCAAAATTATATATGCAGAGGGAGATTCTACTCATCAAAAACTTTCCAACAACCATTCTTTTGCTTAATTATGAGCTTGGAGCAGAGAGTTATGCTCTTTTAAAGTTCTTGGGAATTTCTTGTGATGATGTCATCAGGCCTACATGGCTTCCACGTGTACCTACTAATGTACATATCCAAATACATTATCGATCCACTAGCATCCATGTGGACCCACCTAACACCTTCTGGTTGATGTGTCCTACCTTACATTGTCGGAAACGACCTTCAGGTTTTATAACTTTCAATACTGTTGGAAAATCCTTGACGGGGAATCTTCTTTGGAGTGAAAAATTGAAAGGTTTATGGATTTCCTCACATCCAGAAGCCCGCAACATTATGAGTCTCCCCTCATCGAACTTCACCTAATAGATGCCAAACTTAACATCTTTCAAGACTTTTCTGAAGCATGCAACCTGCAAGGCTATTGAGCTCGTTTGTTTGTGATTTTCCATTCATATACATAATTTGCATTACTCGTGAGTTCTCCCACAGTCCATATCCCACAAGATGGGCATACTTGACACATCTCGCAACACTTTTGAATAACCTTCCTACCACCGATCTCCAACGGAAGATTAAGATCTAATCTCGACACACCTGACGAACAATCGAGATTCATCCTTGATCCCCTTCGACCTTTGTCTTCACCATTAGCCACTGCGGGTATCACTTGTACCCAACTACCACATGAAAATCCCTGATTCGCCTTCCCTTGCTGATGTGTCATCCAATGTGGCAAGCTGAATCAATAGGCTGACGTGGAATTTACGACATCGTATGCTGACATGGCATGGAACGTGTTAGTGGATGTGTGAATTTGAGAATGAAATGAAGGAAGAGATATAACAAGTTAATATAGAAAGATATTGCAATAAACACATAGATACAGTAATGCACACTTTTTTATTAATGAAAGGAATGTAGAGTGTTAGGATATTTAAACACTTAATATTTAGTTAAAATCTACTTGGTATAATGTGTCGTTAGTTACAAATGTGTTTCTTAGTGTGTTTCTTTAGTATGCATTAGTATCCATTTGTGGTTAGGAAATCAGACGGTCACGATGTGTTCTCGACATAGAGTGATCTGACGGTTTATATTCTCCTCGATCTTAACAACTACATTGATCTGTGGCTTGACACCTAATTGGTCCATTATCTCTATTTAAAGAGCATGGAGGGTCATTTGCTGATGATCAATTGTGAGAAATTATCTTTTAAATCTCTCTATAATATTTTTCTTTAGCATTAATAAAATGTTCCAAGTGGCCACGTTGGCCGGTGTCGTGGATGTTTCCCCGTAGGGGTTTTACCACGTCAAAATATCGGTGTGTTGATATTTGATCTAGTTGTGTGAGTGGTTACTGAAGGTGTTCGTCCTTTGTTGGAATACCTGTGTTGTCAAACATGGTATTAGAGCCTGTTTGAAGACCCTATCCCGTTGTAGATCGAGATTGTGAAGTATTAGAGCCTGTTTGAAGACCCGCTCCCGTTATAGATCGAGATTGTGAAGTCAAGTTTCCTCATCTATGGTTTCTTCCATTTCTGTACATTTATGGGATAAGAGGACCATTCCATTACATCCAGAGCACTCATTTCAGTCAAGAACGCTTTTCATTTCACTCGAAAAGGTTTATGTTTKCCCAAGATACAACCATTTCAGTCAGATCTGGAGGTATAAAGCCTAAATACACCATTTATTAAATTTTTGTAGAGTATTATTTCAGTTTTTTTTTTTTTTTTTTTGTTTTTTGTTTCCGGGTTGCTATTCTTTTGGATCTGTGTATGCTCTTTTCCCTGCACCCTGTGCAATCTTGACAAATCAAAAACATATTGGAAAGGGTACATTTTTTGGGTAAGCTAATCGAGATCTAACCCTTGTTGTCATCGAGAAGCAAAAAAAATTTCTTGTGTGAAAAGAGTTTTTTATGAGCAAACTCTCCAAGGTCGTCTTCCACAACAACAAAAATCCTCCTAAAAAATAGAATATGTTTTTCATTAGCTCACTTGGTTAAAAATTTCCTTATTAAATAAGAGGTCTTGAGTTCAAGTCTCTATTTTGTTACTTTTTTTGAAAAAGTTAATGCATCCATTGTAAATTGTATTTCACTTCAAGTATAAAAGTGGATCACTATAAGTAGTTTTAATATTTTATTTGAAAATTATTTATTTTGTATGCAACTTTCTTTTATAAAGTAACTTCATTGTAAAAGCGATCCCTGCTTCTTTTTTTATAAAAGTGGGTCACTTCATAAAACAACTTATTTATAAAAGTGAGGTTATTTGGAGGAGTATCACCACGTGGACCAACTTCTACTTGCCATGTGGCTCTTTGGTTACCGTTTATGCCTTTTTTTCAAAATGGCATAACTTTCACATCCGAAGTGTGTTTTCAGTGCCATTTTTTTTTAAAACAACCTAATTTTCGAGATCCTTCCATCTAGACCATCAATTTTAGTTTTTAAATCCATATTATCTACATATTTAATATGGATTCTTCTAGTGATCTTCTGCTTACCAACACAAACTACTTCCAATGGAAATCTCATACAGAGGATTTATTAAGATGTAAAGGATTGTACTAGATTACCATGGGGAAAGAACTGGAACCTATTGATGATTGGAATGTCCATCTCTCTTGATTTAAGGTTTCACCTTCAATGAATTGATGAACTTGATGAATCTTAGGAAAAACTTGAATCTGTGTTTGGTAAACACAATATCATTTGAGCCCACTAGATAGAAAATCAGATAATGAGTTTAAGTCCAAATGATTTTTCTTGCATTGAAGACTATTCATCTAAGTTCAAAACACTTAAAATTTCATGTGAAGAATGTAACATAAATCTAGAAGAAGAGTGCTGCATATATATTATTCTTGCTAAGCTTGGTAGTGCATATTCAATGTTTGTATCTACCTTCTATGCCACCATATAACATCTAGGGACTCCTTATAAAATCCCTCTCTCTAGTCCTATTGTGATTCCTTAATAAGAGAGCAAGATAAGCTTGTGCAACTTGGAGTGGTCGACACTGCCGGTACCTCCAAGAAATACTTAGTGGCCCAACAGAAAGATAAACCCGAGAATCCCAAGAAGAAACATCCTTGCCACAACAACAAGAAAAAAATGGGTCCCAAACCCACTTAGACAGCTTTAGCTCCTAATGGTGACAAAGGAGAAAAAATCTAAAAATAACAAGATTGACGAACATTGCAACTTTGGTGGGAAAAATGGTCATGATCATTCCAAATGTTTCAAGAAGATGGCAAATTTAGAAGCAATGATGAAGAAGCACACCATCAATATTGATTCTACTTCTTCTTCTTCATCTCATGGACATACCCTTTCTGCTTCTGGTTTCTCCTTCAATGCAAATTCTACTTCTTCTTCTGATGAGTGGCTTATTGATTCTAGAGCATCTTATCATATGGCTAAATATAAAGCCATATTTTATGCTCTAAATGAATGTAACACCAAGAAAATATTTGTTGGTGATGACAAATCTCTTAGTGTTGTAGGATCTGGAACAATTCAGGTAGATAATGGTCATTTCAATGATGTATTATGTGTTCCAAGTCTTTCCTGTAACCTTCTATCAGTATATCAAATCACTCATTCAGGTGAAGGTTAACCGTAGAGTTTTCACTTCACCAAGTTGTAATCAAGGATCTAAAAGATCCTCAACATGTTCTTGCAACTAGAATTGTCAATGATATTACCAGGTTGTACAAGTTTGACAACTTTGGGTCATCATCTTTTCCATCAGTTATTTTGCTCATAGCGACGACTTGAGCAAAGTTTGGCATGAGCAGTTTGGTCATCTAAATTATCACTCATTGAAGCAACTATGTAATCAATAGATTGTGACCGTTCTTCCTCTTGTTTCATGCATAGATGATGTTTATGCCGGTTTTGTTCTCGACAAACATCATCGGGACAATTTTGACAAACATGCCTCTTGGCACGCCTTGGGCCCTTTGTTGTTTGTTCACAGTGACTTGTGGTCTCCACTTTCTTCTCCTTCTTTTTCTGGGTGCAATTATTTCTTAACTTTCATTGATGACTTTTACAGACGTACTTGGGTTTACTTCTTACAACTTAAGAGCAAAGTTTTTGACAAGTTTTTGGCTTACAAGGCCCTTGTAGAAAAGCAATCTGGACATCAAATTCAAAGCTTAAGAACAAATAATAGAGGAGAATATGTGAATCATAATTTTACAAGTTACTGCACTACACATGACATCCAAATGCAACACACCGTTCCATATACACTAGAGAAAAATGGTGTTGCTAAGAGAAAGAACCACACATTATAAGAAATGGCTAATTGTACGGTCCAATCTAAGGGATTAAGTCTAAAGTATTGGGCATAAGCCATCAATTGTGCAAATTACATAGTAAATCACACTCCCACAAAGACTCGTAAAAAGATAACATTATAAGAAGCATGGACTAAAATTAAACCATATGTAAGTCAATTCCGTGTATTTGGCAGTATAACATGGGCTCACATTTCAGATGAGAAAAGGAAAGCATTGCATCCTAAAAGTGAGAAGTGTATATTTGTTGGTTATTCTGAAGATGTCAAAGGTTATAGACTTCTTTAATCACATTGTATTGAAACTATTATTAGAAGAGATGTTAAATTTGATGAAAATATCTTGGCCTGTGAGCCTAATTCGATGATTGTGACTTCTTCGACCTGTGAACCTTCTTCTACATTTGTGCCCAATTTTGTTCCTATTCTAGTTTATTCTTCAGATTATGAAATTGAGGATGAAAAACCACCTCCTCCTTCTCACCTTCCTCTAGATGATTCCATCGAACCTGAACCAACACCATCACCACCGCTTCCTACATGGGTCCATTCAACACGAGAAGAAGATGGTGATCTTGTCGGTGACCCTTCAGATCAATGTCAAACACGTTCATAGTTACAATGAGCCTTTTCTCTTTTGGCTCAAGTTTTATAGACTCATGATCCAGAGCCATTTGCAGAAGCTTCAGATCATCCAGATTGGGATACAACAATGAATGAAGAGTATCATTCTTTAATGTAAAATGATACTTGGGATCTTGTACCTCTTCCAAAAGGAAGAAAACTTGTTATATGTTAATCGGTCTACATAACTAAATATGCATCAGTTGGAAGTGTTGAAAGACATGAGGCTTGGTTAGTTTCCAAAGAATTTTCCCAAGTTGAAGGAATTGACTATAATGAAACCTTTGCCCCTGTATCCAAAATGAATTCCATCTGCCTTGTTCTGGCCCTTTTTGCCTCACATAAATGGGAGGTCCATCGGATGGATGTTAAATCCGCCTTCTTGCATGGGGATTTGCAAGAATAAAATTACATGGAATAATGTTCTAGATATGTCCAGAATGATTCTAGCCTTGTTTGTCACCTTAAGAAATCTCTTTATGGTCTTAAGCAAGCTCGTCGAGTTTGGTATGCCAAAATGGACAAATTTCTTATTGACACCGGATTTTCTAGATGCCATTCTAATCCTAATGTCTATACCAAGAAAGTAGGAATCCATCTCATAATCCTTGTCCTTTATGTTGATGACCTTGTCCTTACTGGTAGTGACTCAAAAATTTTAAACGATGTAAAAACTAGCGTTAAGAAGAAATTTGAAATGACAAACTTAGGATTTTTTCACTATTTCCTTGGCCTCCAAGTTTTGCAAACTAATGAAGATATTTTTCTTTCCCAGTCTAAGTATGATTGTGACCTTCTTCGTCACTTCCACATTGAATATTATAAACCAACCCCTTATCCCTTCCAGTATGGAGTCAAGATTGCGGCCACCTGTACTTATCCCGAAGTTGATGCCATTTTGTACTGTCGATTAGTTGGTAGCCTGTTATACTTGAATCATACTTGTCTTGATATTTCCTTTGTTGTTGGTCTTGTTGTTTGCACTCAATTCGTCACTAGGTGAGCAAATAAAGAGTGCTTACATGCCCTGTTGGGTCTTGCAGAGCATGACAACTATAGAGGAAAGGGTTAGAGAAAACAAAACAAAACAATAAACAAGAATTAAACTAAAACAAACTAGAACTATGAGCATATGGAAAAAGAAATAACCAACATAAAAGACCAATATCACCAATGTTTTGAGCTGGTCTATTGATGAAATCAAAAGCACAATGAAGAAAGGGAACTGTGGTTCCTTCTTCCTCCAAAGGAAGGCTCTTGAGGCTCTCACAAACTTGCTCTCCTTACAAAAAGAAAATGAGAATGATGGTGAAAGAACTCCAAGCACATTCCCTCAATGGTTAGGTGAATGGCTCTATGAAATGTTGCCAATGTGGTATTGTCAAAGAGTGAGTCCTTAACAATCTTAGCAGCATAACAATACATGAAATTCCTTGAGAAAATGATGTTTCTTCATGGCTTTTTATAGCATGTCATTGGGTGATTATGTAACTCCTTTGAGGTGTGAAAAGGGGCTCTTTAGGGCTCAATTAGGTCTTTGACCAGCCTACCATGCGGATTCATCTCAGATTTGATGTCAAATCGGCTTGGGCGCTGATCCATTAGTGGTTGGGAGGTCGACCAATTTCAATAAATGCGCCGTTTAGCAGGTGCCCGAGTTTTTGCGCTAACAACCACGCGTAGTGTGCGCATGCGCTAATGGTACGTTGCTGTTACGCGCATCTGCGCGCGCACCCAGATTCTGTAAAGCGCCCTTCAATTTTTGGTTACTTTGTATAGTTTTTGACCCTTTTGAAATGCTGTGAAATTAATCCAGTGCCATGAATGAATTCATTCCTGTTTTGACGATGTTGAGTTCTTGTTGCCATGTGCGGACAAAATTTCAGTGATAACAGATGCCCCCTGATGGATGAGGTTAGGAGCATACGTATAGCCGAAATCCATCAATGTTTCTTTTACTGAGAATGTTGTGGTAAGAGAGAGAAAGAGTGGGACCGTGTAGAGCAATCCTTTGGAGAAGAAAGGAACTGGTAGAACCCGACCTTCCAGAAGGTGCGTAACAATATACAAATGTGTACAAACGAGGCGGGCATGCCCCATGCTCGTGTTATGTAACTCTGAAAAAAGATAACTGAAGTGTTGGTGTAGACAACTGCAGCGCCCTCGGGGGCGGTAATGACAAAGGCAAAAGACAATTCTGCAACGGAACATACTCTTAACAATAGGCAATGATCGTGGTAATAAGCAACGACGATGATGTGGGCATTGATGTCCCTACCAAGTTCAGAGGTCTTCGGCAAATGATGATAATAATAACTGCAATAGTCGCAAATTAAGACCCACCATAACATGAGAAAGTGTTGGCGTCGAATGTTACGGGGGCCAACGACAGCAGGGGGCAATGGTGTTTCCCCCTGTTCCGTCTGAGATCTCTCATTGAATAGAAAATGAGAATCAAGATACTGTCGCCCTTCTGGAAAATTGTGCTGATGTCGAAAAAAAAGGGGGACGCGACTCCCAGAAGCAAAGGGCTCCGTGAAATCTATTGAGGTGAGAAAGTGGCAGAGGTACATGGACGAAGTCAAGAAGTGGGAAGACTCAAGACTGCCCTTGGCTAGAGGATGTATGAGATAAACAGTGGCCGCAACCATGTGACAAGGTCGAGTGTCAGGGGGATGCCAAGACCGAGGATAAGTTGTGCCAGAGGTGGGACAAAGTGAACAAATTCAGAGGGTAGAGGTAAGTGACCTGTGGAGTACTCTAAAGATATGGACGATGCCGGTAAGGGTAGATGATAAGTAATGCTCCAACCAAGGGTGACATGGGTTGCGTGTGGCCAAAAGAAAGCAAGTCGTCAATGGTGACGACAAAAGAAAATGGAATGACCGGGAATAAAGGCGTTTGTACAATAAATAATGAATAATTTGGGAAAAATGCACAAATATAGAAACGGGTGCCCCAGTGTAAAATGAGTGCCCCAGGGAGGGCAAAAATTTCTTGGAAAACTGATGGAGGGTGGGGGCCCCTTTGGTGAGTTTTTGTATGAGGTAGGTGAAATGAAGATAGGTTCGCAGATGGGCAAACTGATGGTGGATGAAATGGTGGGTTCGTGATCCTGCGGAGGTGCAGGTAAAAAGAACATAACCATAAAGCGATGATCTGGGAGTCCATATGGGAAAGCTAGCAAAATGAGGAGAAGGAGTAT
>ML800397.1:240051-254119 GCA_009831015.1 Picea engelmannii
CTCCCCTAAAATATAGGAGACTGGATAATGACTAATTATGACTAATAAACAAGGAAAAACCTTAGGAAAAAGAAATCCTAGGTGTGTGTGAAGTAACTCCAACACCCCCCATGAACATCACTATGGTGAAAATAAAGATTGGGTCCCGACAACGAGGCCATGTTAGGTACCCAAGTACAAAAGATACACTGAAAATAAAGTGAGGAAAGAGGGAAAAACTCATGGGAAACCCCCCCCTTAAGGTACAATGTATGTAAAATTAAGAACTACAGTTGCTAGGCAAGTGTGTCCTTCGCTCCAAGATGACTTCGCAGAGAATGGAACTTCTACTCATTGAAGGTCTTGGTGAATATGTCTGCCATCTGTTTTGCTGAAGTACAAAACTGTAAGTTGATGATCCCCTCGTGTACTAAGTCTCAGATGTAGTGCATGTGGATCTCGATGTGATTCGTCTGATGCCTCTGAACTGGATCTCTGCAGAACTTCAGAGTGCTTTGTTTGTCACACCAGATGACGATTGACTGATGAAACTGAATGCTCAACGTAGTGATAAAATGTTGTAGCCACATAGCCTGAATGGTTATGTTAACTACTCCTTTGTACTCTGACTCAGTTGAAGATAGAGAAATGAAGCTTGCTTCTTGCTTGACCAATAGATAGGCCCGGAGTCAAGACTGAGTGAGTAACCAGATGTGGACTTGTGATCAATGTTATCGCTAGCCTAGTCAGAATCAGTAAAACCAATGAGATCTAATGTAGAGTCTACTGCATAATGAATCCCAAAGGTGATGGTGCCCTGTATGTATCGAAGGATACGCTTTGCAGCTTTCCAATGTAGTTCATGCGGCTCCTACATGAACCTGGAAATTGCACCAACTACATATGAGAGGTTTGGTTTAGAGTGTGTGAGATACAACAAGCTCCCCACTAGCTGTCTGTACAGTGTGCTGTCAACCAGTGGAGTCTCCCCGCCATCCTCAAGTTTGAATCCTGATAGGAAAGGAGTCGGAGCAGACTTGTAGTCTGTCATGTGAAATCTCTCAAGGAGATCTCGTGCATACTTGGCCTGATATAGTTTGATGCCTGATGCATCGTAACTGATATCGAGTCCAAAGAACAAGTTTAGTGAACCCATGTCTGTCATAAAAAAATTGTCATGTAGAATCCTCTTGATTGCAGTAATCGCTGAAGTCGAGCATCCAGTGATCAACAAATCCTCGACATACAAAACTAAAAGTAGAAGTGAATCAACCGTCCTAAGCATGTAGACATTCGGGTATGATTTACAATGTACAAAGTTCTATGACAACAGGTAGGAGTCCATCTTGGCATACCATGCCTTCAGAGCCTGCTTGAGGCCATAAAGAGACTTCTTTAGTCGACATACCAAAGATGAGTCCTGCATAAATCCCTGGGGATGCTCCATGTAGATCTCCTCAGAGAGATCACCGTGAAGAAATGCATTCTTCATGTCCATCTGATGGACTTCCCATCCCTTGGCTTCCGCAATGGAAAGTGCCAATCTAATGGAATCCATCTTCTCTACTGGGGTGAAGGTCTCATCATAGTTAATACCATGAACCTGCATGATATTTCTATTTCTATTTATCTTTAGATTTATGATATTTGTGTCTGGCATCATGCACAGTGAGTGCATGCACCCTTGGGCCTTTGATTGTGTCCATGTTTATGAGCTTGGTTTTCTCTTGTGTTAGGGATTCGATAAAGTCCTCAAGACAAGGCATCTTCCAGGTGGCTCCAGAGGTGAATCTGAAAGTATGGAATGTGGATACGAATACAAAGAATTTAGGACCAAGATTGGAGAGAATGGTGAGGACCATTTGTTTCTCCTCCTTCGATTTATCAACCCCGCAAGCTTTGAGTTGTGATAGTAAATCCTTGAATTTTGTCGAAGATTTTTGGATCCAATGTGAGCAGCTCTACCTCCAGCATGTGTCCCCTCATCTCATCCCATTTTCCAAAGATCCCTTCCAAGGTGGTCCAGGCTTCATTGGGAGTCTTACAGGAAGAAATGTGAAAAAGGAGATCAAGAGAAATAAGAGTGCAAATTGTTCCGAGTGCCTCATCCATGCGATTTAAATACTTGGATTTTTCTATGACTGATGTCGGTTCTGTATCTGTATTTAATTTTAACCTATACAACCGTCTGGTTCGGATATGTAGGCTATTTTCTCCTTCCATGCAAAATAGTTGTAAGGTGTAAGAATGAATTCTTTTTGGAATTCCATCTTTCCGCTGTCTTCAATATTTTGTACTTGCAAATTTTTTTGGTGTAGATTTTGCTTAGTAGTCCGTCGGCTCTGATACCATGTAAATGTGTTGAACCTACACAAAATAGGTCTAGCTAAATAATAATACACACATTTGTAGAGAGAATTTGAGAAAGAAGAAGAAGGAGAGAAATAATATAAGAATTCTCATTAACCGTTGTGAATAATGAATAATTTACACATGATATACTCTGTATAACTCAATGAGTTCGACTGGAGGATAACCAATGCACCATAGTGGTGGTCTAGAGTGATCTGGACACACACCAGTAGCTACGGGAGTGAATTTCCACCTATTCTAGTCTCTCAGGCAGTTACGGGAGTGAACTGCCACCTAGTTGAGTTAACTAGTCAACTAGTCTTCAGTTAACTGACTGAACAAAGAGTAGTGAGGAGTTAACTTAGGGAATCAAGGCTAATGCACCAGTCTGGTGATGATACCAAGGCAAGGTCGAATTAGCATGGTGATGATCCCAATGTTGCATGGTGACAAAACCAATGCAGCATCTAAACTCAACTCAACTAGTCAAACTGAAGTGTGAACTAAAAGAGAATATTCTCCATGTGGAATATTCTCCCCTAAAATATAGGAGACTGGATAATGACTAATTATGACTAGTAAACAAGGAAAAACCTTAGGAAAAATAAATCCTAGGTGTGTGTGAAGTAACTCCAACAAAAGGAAAGCATAAATAGGGATAAAAAACCAACTATCTTATCTAACAACAGTTGAAGCAGATAGCAATTTCAATGATGTTTTCAAGGGGGAACAACATGACAACTGTGTAACCTGATTGTTATTGATTAACAATACTTGGTCGTTGTGGAAAAACTGATCCAAAATTTTATTTCTGACAAGAAAAGAAGTCAATAAAAGGAATAAAACAACAGAAACAAAACAACATAAAGAAATAACAACATAGTAAAATCAAAGCAATAAAACAAAACTATAATACAGAAAAAATTCCATACAACATTTAAAATTTCAAGTTGGTTCCACATAGTGTTTTAAGTGGGAACCGTTGGTGCTATAGAAAAAAAATCGCTCTTTCAAGTCCTTTAGGATATAAGAATTTGCACCCAGGACAAAAACGATCTCAAAAGAACCAAACCATAACTTTTGGAACTTTGAATGCCTTCCTCTATTAGCATGAGATGAATCCCATAACAAGACTTTCTCATTAACCTTAAATTTGACAACATTTTCATTTTTATTGAAATATCTTTTAACAATTTGCTGTCTTCTCTTAATGTTATCCAAGAAAAACATCATTTGTTCCTCTAAATCCAATAGTGCATTTATCCTTTGAGAGATATTAGAAGAATTTAATTCTTCAACCTATAACATTAGCCTTAGAGAGGAAAGTTCTAGCTCAGTAGTCAGATTGGATTCTTGGCCATAAGCAAGCTTCAAGGGAGTGCAACCAATGCTCACCTTGGTGGTAGTGTGATCTTCCCAAAGGGTGTAAGTGAGGAGAGTGTGCCATTGAAGAGGCTTATCTTCAATGAGCCTCTTGATAATTCTAACTAGATTTTTGTTAGTAAACTTGGCTTGCCTATTTCCTTGGGGATAATAAGTTGATGAGGTAAAATGTTTAACCCCCAGTTTTTCTAGAAATTGAGTCATCTTAATAGAAATAAAAACGGGACCATTGTCTGTAATAATTTCCAAAGGACGACCAAATCTGGAGAAAATATTACTTTCAAGGAAAGAAATCACCTGCTCATCCTGCGAATGTTTAAGTGGGACAACTTCATTCCATTTTGTAAAATAGTCTGTGGTTGTCAAGATAAAAACTTGCCCTGCTGAAGATGGAGGATTAATAGGACCAATAAAGTCCAGACCCCATTTTGAAAAAGGAAATTAAGGGAGGACATGTTGTAAAGGCATGGCAGAAAGACATTATTTCCCAACGAGCTTCTAGCACTTGTCACAAGATCTTGGAAAATGATAAGAATCACGAAAAATTGAAGGCTAATAGTACCCTTCACTGATAATTTTAAAAGCAATAGTTTTAGCAGAAAAGTGACCTCCTACATGAATAACAGAATCTGAATATCCATGGGTCTCTTGTAACAATTTCTGTGCTTCCTCATTATTCACACAACGAAGTAACATACCATCGACAAATATCCTAAACAAGAAGTCTCCTAAAATGACATATCTGGAAGATTCAAGACGAATCCTTCTCCTTTGATGAGTATCTAAACTATCTAGATATGTCTGATTTTGCAAGTAATACACCAGATCTTTATACTAAGGATGTTTAGCTACATTAAGGATTTGATTGTCAATGTAAAATAGTGTTGACAAAGAGCTATCTTGTTCATCAATTTCTTCACTTGCTTCTGCATGCTGAGCCAAGTGAAGGGATAAGTCACGTCCCTTTATGGTTTTAGAAGTCATGATAGTTAAATCATGCTCCTGGATCTTGGCAAGATAATGTGCAAGCTTCCTTGAATGATAAGTCCGCGAGAGAAAAACACTTGACAACATGTAAAGAGACTTTTTCCAGCATGTGCTTACCTAAGATAAAGTGGCAAAATTTTTCAACAGCTTCAACAAGAGCGAAAGCATGTTTTTCAATATAAGAATATTTGAATTCATCATCTGACAAGCTTTGACTCATGTAAACTATTGGTTTTTGGTTAACTTGGTCATCACATTGTATGAGGATAGCAGAAACTGCTTCCTCCGTGGCATTAGTATATATAATAAAATCTTTCTCAAAATACGGCTTTTCCAAAACCAGTGTGGAACTGATTGCCTTCTTGATCCTTACGAAATCATTTTCGACGTCATGAGTTCAAGAAAAGGAGAAATCTTTCTTAAGAACATTGTGAATTGGTTTGATCATTACAACAAAATCAGGAACAAACCTACATACAAAGTTGATAATACCCATAAAGGCTTGAACCTCCTTTTTGGAAGTAGGGGTAGGAATATTTAGGATAGCAACAATCCTTTCAGGATCTATGCTTATTCCTGAATCAGAGACAATGTGCCCAAGGAGCTTGCCCTTGGCAATACCGAAAATATACTTAGAAGGATTTAAATAAATGCCAAATTTCCTGCATCGCATGAGAACCTTTCTAAGATGACTAAATGATCCCATCGGTTCTTTGAATACACAGTTAAGTCATCAAGTTAAATACAAATATTTTTGCCGATCAGATCGTCAAAATCTATTTGCATAACTCTTTGGAAAGTGGCACCTGCATTAGGTAATCCAAAATGAATACATTCATAAGCGAATGTGACCCAACATGTAATAACAATGGTTTTATATTTATCTGTCCTTTTTACCTTGATTTGATTATAACCAGAAAAACCGTCAAGTAAGGGCATCATTTGTGACCCTGCAACTTGCTGCAAAATCATTTCCATATTAGGGAGAGGAAAATGGTCTTTTATGCTAGCTCTATTCAATGCACAAAAATAAACTCATAGTCTGATCTGACTAGTTGTTTTCCAAATGGGAACCAAATTGGAAACCCACTCAGAATAATTAACATGGAAAATTATCCCAGCCTTCAAGAGTTTTTCCAACTCCTTTCGAATAGTTGCTTCAAGTGGGGGGCTAATGAGTCTTTGTTTTTTCCTAACCGGTTTTATGCCCTCCTTGATAGGGATGGCATGGTGTATAAGAGCAGGATCAAAACCACAAAGATCCTCATAAGACCAAGCAAAAACATCTTGAAATTCACGAAGTAATTCAATGAACTTCAAATTTTCTTCATCAGAACATTGGGAACCTATCTTAACATTCTTTGGACAATCAGGTGTCCCAATGTTCAAGGAAATGGTTTCACCCAATTTCCTTTTCGACTCCTCTTCTTTATGTTTTTCTTTTTTGCCTACATCACTCGATGGAAATGAATTTTCTAGAGGAGTCAAGCCCTTCAAAATTTTGTTGTCTTCCATGGATATAATCTCTTTGGGCTTGTAAGGTTCATTTTGTATGAAAGAACATATGCTCTCATCACTAGGGAAGACTTGCCATGACTCTACATTGTCAGGGATATGAGGATGATACAAATATTTAAAGGTGCAATTAAGTCTTTGTGGTAGAAGTTTTCGAGTAGGAGAGGCTGCAAAAATAGCTAACCTATCAGCCATTGAGTTCAATTCCCTTTTAACATGAGTGATGTTGAATGATAGAAAGTTAGAGATAAGCACCCAAATAGTTTGGGTGTAGCATTTCATTAACTTGTTGCTAGGAGAATATATTTTACGTACAAGGTTTACAACAAGTTTAGAGTCCCCAAAATATGTAAGGTAACCACAACCTAAATTATAGGAATTTTCAATGCCTAGCAATAATGCTTCAAATTCGGTGACATTGTTAGTGCAAGTAAACTCTAACCTATAGGAAAAGTTGCGAATTTTACCTACAGGAGAGTACAAGATATACCCAACTCCATTTCCTTCATTGGAGAATGAACCATCAAAGTGAATATGCCACATCCCATGCTCTAGGTCAATTTTTTCCAAGGTAGTGTTGTCCTCATCAGCAAAGATGGAGTACACTCCTAGGTCCTCTTCAATATAATTTACATTAGGCTGTGGGATGCTTTCTACATAAGGTGAAATTACTTCCTCCCTTAGGACTATGATGTTCTTCCCATTCCGAGGAACATATAATTGTGTCCCTTCGAGTGAGAGGTATCCACCTGTCAAGGCTTTCCAGTCTCTTCCTAAGATGATTGAATAATTACTCATTGGAATGTTAATTACCTGAATATTAAGGGTTTTCCTTATTTTAGGATGCACGCACAAAACCAAGGTCATGTCCTTGATCTCACCTATGGTCAATTGTTATAAACTATTATAAGAGAGAATGCTTCTGGCATTTTCATTTGTACAAGACAAGCATAGCTCTTCCATAATAATTTTCGACATTACTCTTGGGCCCGAATCACCATCAATCAGACAACAATGGGATATTTTGTCTATAATATTTACAGAAATGAAAAATGAAGGATTTTTTATAGAGTGTCTAAAATTATTTACACCTACTTTATTTACAATTGAGTCCTCTTCATCTACCTCTTCAGAGAGATTGGCTACAGTGGACGTTTTTCCTTCCATGAAATTTTTTAGATGCTTTTGTTGCTGAGGGATGCCAACCATGTCCAGGAGGGTAGCATCGACTTTAATATTATCCAATTGATTGCGAATGTTGTATTTGGAAGAGGGAAGAGGGGAGGGATTTCCTTGACTGTCAGGAGTTTTAGTAACTTGTATAGTAGATCTGGTGAAGATGAGCTTGGGCTAGAAGAAGTACGAGGGGGATCATATTTTTCTTTCGAAGCATAGGATTTATTCCTAGTGTTTATGATCATGACATCCTCTGGTTCTGCAAAATCTAGAACAACAATGGTATTTCCAGGTCTTTTTCCAGATATTTTATCTCTGACACTCTTCTTTACCTCACAAGTACTTTCCTTATGGTGTTCCTCGCAAAAGTTACACCAACTGCGAGGCATGATGGCTTTAGGCTGAAAGTTGTTTTCATTAGGATTCCTAAAGGGTGGTGAAGAAAAAGATGAGGCCCCAGGGGTAAGTGAAATCACATTTCCCTTTCACTCATATGCTATCATTAGGTTATTCATGTATTGTACAAGCTGTAAGAGGGTGAACATGTTCGTTTGTTTAATTGAGTCTCCCTTGGGAAGACCTATTCTTTCAAGCTATTCTTCATACTCTAGACAAGCATGCAGAGTGGAACCAAGATTGTCAATATCTTTTTCTTCAAGCCTATGATGGTAGGGGGAAGGTAGAGCATTATAGTAATGCATAAAAGTGGTTTGGTTCTGAGGGCGAATAAGTTCGGGAATTTGGTTATATAGCTTGGTGAAACGTAATTTGAAAGACTTGATAGTCTCACCATATTTGTACACAATGTTATTATATTCCCTTAATTGTTTGGCTGTGCTCTTAGATTTCCCTTAAGTAGATTTGAACCAATAAACTAACTCCTCCCAAGTGGAAAGAATCTTGGGAAGAATATCAAAAAAATCTACCACTGCTTTCCCTTCAAGGGAATTAACAAATAAGCACATACAAGTGTCATTGTCATTTGCTCCTATGTTGTGACAGGCATTATAAAATTCCACCAAGTGTTCATTCGTAGTGACCATGTTATTTCCTGAAAACCTAGGGAGATTCTCTTTGAATTTTGGAAGTGGAAAAGTAGCAGGTGCTAGGTTTAGAGGAGAGGATACATGCTAGGAAGTAGTAGTAGCATCTTCTTTGAATTGAAAGAATCCATACTTCTTTATGACCTTAGTGGGGTTGGTAGTAGATTGGACAGGGACTTGATGACTATACAAGATACCAATCACTGATGAGGCTGAAGATTGATATGAAGAACAACCTCCAGTTCCACCAGAGCCACCCACAAATGTCATATTATGAACGATAGGTAAGGGAGAGAAAGAAGAACTAGCTGAATCAGACAAATTTCTCCTTAGAGCACCTTTTTGGGTTGACAAAACAACATTTCTTCTTCCTATTTACGCAATAGGGTTGATCTCAGGTGATAAACCTCTTCTTCTCCTAGAGATGCGAGGGTTTAAGGACATGAAAAGAAGATCAAAACTTTAGGAAAAAGAAAGCTATGGTTGATTCCTAGGCTGTCTTTGCCTAGCTTCCCAACATTCTTGGACACTTATGTCGTGTTCAATCACTTCCCACGAGCGTTCAAGCTCATCCCGGGTATTAGAAGTTTCTAATATGGCATTGAATAATGTTAACGCATTTCTGGTATGATCTTTAAGACTAGGCTCAATATTGGGCTTCCTTGTAACTGGTACTGTCATGAAGATAAGAAAACAATCAAAAAATCAAAGCAGAAACATAAAAATATTCAATGATAATGAGAATTAAATCAACCAGAGAGATATGGAAGATCTCCCCAGTATGGTCACCAAAATAAATGTTGAGGCAAAGATATGAATTATCTTACTCAAGCATTTTCGAATCTCGCATGGCTAAGACAAGATGATCGAGAATATCACACTATGTTTTATAGCCTCAAAAATATTTTCCCAATTCACAAGTATTAATCACAAGTGTTTAGGCTGACTTTTTTTTATGAAAATATTGTTGCAAAATAACACAAAATTTAATATAATTTTATGAAAATATGTAGATTACATAAAATAAATGTGGAGATCAAAAGAAAAAGTAACGAAGTCACAGATACACACAAATGAGATAGAATAACAATCTTCTTTATTTCATTCCAAGAAATCAAAAGTATGTTTCTGTTTACAAAATCCCTGTGAGGGCATGGACCAAAGTCTAATTTAGAGATCCCCGATGAAAACCATACAAAAGGACTCTGATAAGAAGTAAAAAACTGAAATTTATAATCTGGATCAAGTTTCCACAGACTGCTGCCAGTTTGAATCTGTACAATATCCTTTATCAACTATGAACCTTAATCCATAAACATAAAAGTATACACAAACTATCAAAGATAGATAAACACCTTTAAAACAAGCATCTGAATGATCTGGTTCAATTCTGAACCTTGATGTCTACAATAGGACCCTGTTGTCAAAAAGAGAATTAGGCCTTGAACGAACTCAAGAATGAATGAAAACTAAAACTATCTCATGAAAACAAAAGAGCAAACCTTAGTATTGCTTTCTCCTTCTATTCTCCCCTTGTTCTTCCTTCTCATTTGGATTTTATGCATTCCAAATAAGTTGAAGTAGTTCAACTACTTTCTGTAGTTAAGTCTTTAATTAATAACAACTAAGTAGGTGGGACCCCTTGTGACTCCCTTCTTTTATTCTTTACAAAAATAAACACAATTAGATAATCATTTAAACACATGCTGCGTTGTAGCTCCCATAAATACTTCCAAATTTTCAATATTAAATATCAAAAATATTTCAAATCATATCCAAAATATGTAAATATTCACATTATCCAAAAAAATAGCTTGCTGTCCAAAACTTTCTGCAGACCACTATCTTCAACAACTCAATCATAAACACATAAATTAAAATCCATACTTGCCACTTTGAGAGGAAATCTTTCTTCTATCACTGTTGTCCCCTTTGGACTTCCGAGAAGTATCCTTTGGTTGATTTTAACCTTGAGGCTTAATCTCACTAATAACATGGGAATAATCGTCCTTCAGATGCATATTGGAGGACACTGATTTTGAAGAGTCATTTGAAGGAGAGGAAGGGGAGGAAACAACTTTACCTTTATCTTGCACATGGGGGACATCGGTTTTAAGCCATTTTCTAGCATGAGATGAATGAAAAGGTGGTGGTGGAGGGTGTAATGAATAATTGGGCCAACCATGATGGTGAGAGACAACCATATTGACAATCTCTTGCTATCCATCATTCACAGGTACTTCTGGTTGAAAGGATACATGAGGAGGCACAAGAATACCAGGTATATTTTGAGGCTGGAAGGGAGGTCTCTCTGGTCAGGGTTGAACTATCTCGTGCCCAATCCAATTGAAGAACCCAACTTGAAACAACTGGTTCAAATCCTGGAGGTGAACCTCAAAATGAATTGAGAATCTATGCCTTCTAGTCCCTCTGTTCCAGTTATCTCTTCCTCTATTATTTTGGCCATGGCTGCCCCTGCTGAAGAAAATCATCCTATATGCAACAATTCATTAGTAAATATCCCTTAACAGGCCATACATGAAATTTTGTTTACATGAAACAAAGTTTGGCTCAGAAATTGACATGAGACCCATGTAAATCAATCCATAATAAATTATTTAATAATTTCTAAGTGAGCAGGGGGTGGATAGGGTTCTTGGGACATCTGGAGGGATTGTAATGAGTGAAAAATATCAGCTGCCACCTATTTCTGTGCCATATCTTTTGTCACGGTTATACACAGATTTTAATTTATTTTATAGAACATGGAGTGTAAAAATGAAATTGGGATTATGAGGGGGGTATAATGAGCGAAAAAGTGATAGTATGAGAGGGAAAAATATGGATACTGTTCATAAAAATAAATCAAATCAAACAACAACCATAACTCTATTCAGAATTCATAATCCAATAAACATTCACTTTTAAAACCAAAATCATTTAACTGTCACTTCTTTACAGATGCTTGCTGACTTCAAACAAAACAATTCATATGCCCAAAATACTCAATTATAGCAGCCCTTGCATTTATAAATCTTATACAATAGTCACAATAACATCATTTCCATATTTATAATAACATTATAATCCCTTGAGCCCCAATCTTTTATATTCCAATTGTAAACCCTTTTTCCTTTTAAAGACACATATAAATATGCACAGTGATTCCAACCATCCACATCCAATATTTAAAACTAAAATAAGAATAGGCTCAGTATTAACCACCAACTGTCGACTTTCCAACACTGTTTGACACAATCCATCGGCATTAAGACTCATAATCGGGCCCCGATTCAATTACACACAAGAGTTTATCAACATAAGTCTTGATTCAAAATAACATTCAACTAATAACATGCAATTCTGAGCCTGAGATTCATGTACATACTGTTGAAATAATGTAACTGCAAAGAGTATTCTTATTATTATTTGATATATTATTCATTGGATCAATCCCCATTGTGGATTGATCTTCTCGGCTATTGTAATAGGACCAAATCCCCTTTTGCGGATTGGTCAAATGTTAATTATAATAGCCAGAATAAGAAGTCGGCCCCAACAGATATTAAAGATGCCCCAGAATGTAATTAAGGTGGTTATAACCACCCAGTGGGAGAAGTTGGCCCTGCCAGTGAAGAGACACTTCACATGTGCCAATCTAATATAAATAAGGAGGCTAGCGCCTCACTTAGACACATAACTCATTTGCTTATTGAGAGACAAGTTTCAGATCTACTGCTGGAGAAGAAGGAGAGAGAGAGTGGCGCATATCTGGGAGAGGACTTTCTGTATTAGTTTAAGATATCTCTTGGCATTGTATTGGCTATCTATATTAAGGAAGTTTTGCTGGGTTTTATTCCCCTAGAGGGTTTCCCAGGATAAATGATGTGTCTCTTGTGATTGTGTATTTCTCAGTGATCTTGGATTATGCTATTGTTATCTAATGAAATGCAAACAACTATAATAATGGCTTAAACATTAACATGGTTTCAAAGCCAAGCTGAAGGAAGCATCTGTCACAAGTGAAAAACGTCACTGTTGCTGTACATGAAAATTAGGGCTTTTTGATGGTGAATATTTTCAGCCCCAAAACCATCTAGAAAAGTGCACCCTCCCCTAAGGATCACCTTGGCGCTCTCAGCGCACCTTTTCGGTGGTTGGATCTCCCAGAAAGTGAAACCCTAGTTTCAAAAAGTACCAAAAGTACCAGAAAACTAGTGTACCAGAAGTACTAGAAGTACCAGAGTACCAGAAGCACCAGTCCAAAAATCCGCAGATCAAATTTGGAGGAGCAAAATTTGGATTTTTTCAGATCCAAACACACCAGGCTACTCGCCTCAGCCAAGCGCACCTCCTGGTAAGTTCAGATTTTGATTTTGAGCACTTTCATTTTTCGGTCATTTTCCTAGCTCCAAGTAAAGATGTTTGCAAGTGTTAATCTTGTTGACAAACTAGAAAGAGTGGAAAACTTCCATGCCTGGAAGTATATGATTGGCCTCATTCTTGAAGAGAATGACCTAGCAAGATTCATCAAAGAAGAAGTACTGGAACCTGCCGATGCTGCAGAAAAGGCAAAGCATCAAAAGGACACAATCAGGGCCAAAAGAATCATTGTAGATTCAATAAAAGACCACCTGATTCCTTATGTGTCATCTAAGAAGACTCCAAAAGAAATGTTTGATGCCTTGACCAGACTATATGAAGGAAAGAACATAAATCAGAAGATGAATCTAAGAACTCAACTGAAGAATACAAGGATGTAGAAAGGAGAAATGATTCAGGAATATTTCTCCAGAATCTCAGAATTCAAAGAACAACTAGAAGCTATTGGAGATACCATAGACGAAGACGAAATCATAATGACAACCCTAAATGGTCTCACAAGACCTTGGGATGCATTCATCCAAACGATATGTGCTAGAATGGAGAAACTGAAGTTTGATAGTCTATGGGAAGAATGCATCCAAGAAGAAACAATAGTAGTGAATCATGAAGTGTTACTAGCAAGAGATGATGATCAAGCCCTAGCTACTCAAACCAAAGGAGGAAGGAAGAAACCCTACTTCCAAAAGGAGACTCATAAAGAGCCTCAACAGTCAAACAAATTCAATCATATAGAATCTCATCTAAGGAGATTTCAGAAGAAAGGACAACGAAAGGAAAGGGACTACTCATCTGTACAATTCTATCATTGTGACAAGATGGGACACATTGTGAAGTTTTGTCCAGCCAGATGAGAAGAATACAAGAGAAAACACAAGAGGCTCCATGCCCATGTAGTCGAAGATGAAGAGCCACCTGCAAAGATGATAAGAGAGAAGATCAAAGACCATGTCTTGATCTCGACCCTCCTAGGATCTGTAACACCCAGAGAGGACACTTGGCTCATTGATAGTGGTGCATCCAAGCACATGACGGGACAAAGAAACATTCTCTCTTGTATCTTAGAAAATAATTTTTCTCAGAAAGTGACACTTGGAGATGATTACCAATATCCCATCAAGGGAGTGGGAGAATCAAACCATAAACTGAATTCAGGGAATTCACTAAAAATGAAGGAAGTACTATATGTACCAGGCTTGAAGAAGAACTTACTCTCCATTTCAGATTTAGAAAATAAAGGCCTTAGATTT
>ML800398.1:0-20591 GCA_009831015.1 Picea engelmannii
CTAACAAGCCCCCAAAAATGATTCATATCACTTGGTCACCATAGACTCCCAAATATCCTGAAAGAAAAGATAAAATAGAGAGATTCAGATATACATTTAACCAATAATTTCCAAATTTCGAATTAGAATAGACTGGCTACAAAATCCACTGATTCTGTAGCTATTCTATTTTAGTAATGAAATCTAATTTATTCAATGAACAAAATATAACACTATTTTAAGATAAAAATAAATCTTACCTTTAACTGTAAAATCAAATCGTTTCACATGATTTTAGAATTTATCACCGCTGTTGCAGACTCAACATTTTTTAATATGATGTTCCCTATTGTTTTCAAGCGTTTTCCTTGTCCCTTAATAATAGACTGGAGCTTACAATTTTCATTTGTTAAGGGGTCGACCTGATTAGTAAGGGATTTGATCTGTGACTATAAAATGGGTATATCGGTGTAATACTTGTCAATCCAGAACAGACAAGTTTCACATCGCAACTGTGTGATGGTTGATTGAGAATATCCATGGTTGTATACCGAAACATCCCCAATGTGGCCTGTAGATTTGTTACCGAACTTAATTCCTGGAAACCCTTCACTGTGCTTCAGACAAGGCGACAGATTATCCACGAAATTGTAAGACTGATTGAGATCTGTTTGGAAGGAAGGAGGGTCTTCTTCAGCCAGAAACCTATCAATCTCTAAATCTGAGCTTTCATGGATCTCGATCGTCTTGATCGAGCTCACATGTAGGTTTGATTTATTTCGTAGCTTCCTTGAAATCAACCTACCTTCCCTTTTGTTTTTAAAACTTAAATCGATATCACCTTTATATGGCTTGACTACAGGTCTGTTTGCGTCTTTGGCAGAGGCGTTAAGTTGTGCATCTTGTTCATGGGTCTGCTCAACAACCTTTGGGTCAGGTATAGGCTTACTATGGGTGGTCGTAACATAGGCGTGTGTAGATGAAGGGAAAGCTCCGAGAGAAATTATGGTTTCCTCAATCACGGGCTTGTGAACTTCTATAGTATTGGAGTTATTGAATCCATTTCAAGTTAGGAAGGTGTCCCTGTCATTGTTCTGTAACTTCAATTGATGTACAAGCATTATTTTTATCAAACCATGGTGGAACAGGCTGAATCCAAACATTTCTTCTTATGCCTTTTTTCCATTTTATACAGGCTTCTCCACAGGTAATAAGGCATGTTTAATGGAAACCCAATGAAATTCATGAGCAAACGTAGGTGATATAGAAAAACAAAACCAAAACGGCCTTCACACGTCAAGAATTATTTCAACACTGCAAGCAAACCATGCCATCGGGTTTTTCATAGGGAGACTAGCATACCTTTATCACAACAATTGATCTTTTGAGATGTAAAGAAAAGACTCCACGAAACCTCCTCGACCTTAGCATTTTTTAACGAGTTCTACCTGCTCACAGAAAGACCTATTGCTTGACCTAAAAACTCTTATGTAACTTCAAGATGAATGTCAAATGAGAGGGCGAATTCCTGAGTGGTTTGCAAGTTAAAACCCTGGAATCTCTCAAGGAAAACAAGCCAACCTTGACCCTCGAGATCCTCCCTTGCATCATCACATAGGAGCAAGGTCTGAGAGCCATTGGGTTCAATCCTAACAACTGGGGCCATGGGAAATTCAACAAGCAATCACACAAACACAGTGAGTATAGAGGGTTTATAAGAGTAGACCAAAACTAAACTCCAAACCTGAAACTCTTCAACAATCTATGGCGTATGAACAAAAAACCCTCAACGAAAAGATAGGCATTGATTGAAATGAATGCGAGGAGTGTTGCAAAACCCAAGACTGAGCTTCGAAATGATGGGCTCACTGTAATCAGAATGCCACCTCCTACATAGTACAGGCCACGACCAGGTGCATTAAAATAAAAATGATTGCGCAACAAGGAGGGTTAGGTTCTAAATTTTGGGAGAGGGAAATTTTATAAACCAAAGTATAGTGACAAGAGAATGTATGATCAAGAACCACACAAAAATATATCTATGCTTAAATTGAATTGACCTTAATTGATTCAAATAACAATCCATAAGCATGCTTCATATTCGAGGAGTCGGGTTTCCATGTCACGTCAAGAGATCCATGATCCTTGGCCTTCCATATACTGGAAATGTTCTGACTCGACCTTTCAATTCCACTTGAATTCTATAAATGGGCCAAATCTAAGCTATGGAAGAGAGGAGAATAATTCAACTTTGAGAGCAACGTGACTCTGGAGAAATTATTCACTTCATATTGAGTTTGTATCCCTTTGTCCTTTTAAGTCTGAATACATTGTTCAGCCAACAAGCTCTTCCCTACTTTATTGAGGACCTCATTGTCTCTTTTATATGAGTTTTCCTTTGGTGAAGGATTGAAGTGGTGGAGGCCCAACTAGAAGGGACTTAGTTTCTCGGTTCTGAACCGTGCTAGCATGAAATTTTGTAATTTTTTCACTTCTGTTGATTACATTTTAATAGAAATACTCTTTTCTCATCCAATTAATATCTCGAAAATATTTGAATTGTTATTCCATGGGAATATTCGTTATGAATATTGATGGATTATTCTGTTGAATGTGCTAACATCATATATATTCAACATATACTTGTGTTTCTTGGTTGTTGAGGACAAGTTGCAAGTGTATTTCTTTGTTTCAAGTGCTTAACGATGGACTTCATCGAACGTCTGGATGAGGTAGGCCTTTTATCTTGTCTTGATAGCATATTTGTTTATATAGCATACCTAATATTAGAGTTGATTTTTGTAATCATTTCCGTCTGTTGTGGTTTACCCCTAGCCATATAGATATTTTCCTCATAACAATGTTTGGTGTGTGGATGCAACTTTGTGGTGCACCGATTGACTTAGAAGAGGAAGCGTCACACAGTTATGCATTGAAAATAAGAGAAGTTTTTTCACAGTACGATGGGGAACCAATCATATGGGATTTTGGCTCTCAATGTAGTGGTGGTACGCTGAGTATCCAAGCGAGTGTCATGCAGATAAGTCACATGCTAAGCAGAGAATCCAACTTTACATAGGGTGGCAGTGTGCAGATTGGACATGGAGATGAATTGTGTGGTGACAGTGCACAGATCAACCTAGAGGCAGGACTGCATCTTGGTGGTGCATAGTCAGACAAGGAGGAGAAGGCAAATAATGTGGATGTGTCAGAAGTGAAGGAATAAGGAGGCTCCCCTAGTGGTGGGGGATATGATCTGATAATGTTGGATAGTCTTGCACGGATACCACTAGATATCTCTTTGGGTCCCCTCACAAGAAATTTAAGGAGAAATTAGGTTTACCCCCCACTTTGTTCCACCCTCCTTGTGCATTTTTAATAAAGAAGAACACACAACAAATAGTGAAGAGGTTGAAGTTGAGGAAAGAGAAGAGGAGGAAAGAAGTGATGACACAAGTGAAGAAAAAGGTGAAGTCAACAATACTTTACCCCAAGCAATAGTGGTGTGGAAGGATCTAGATAATAGAATTCAAAAGAGTGGAACTAACTTTGGTCCCAAGATGGACATTCAATATAGTATGTTGAGATTTCTTGTGTTCCACGGAACAAGTAAGGACGATACTGAGAAACACTGGTTCACCTGCGAACCAATCTGGTCTGTAAAGAGAGTTACAAATGAGGTGGCTAAGATCGCATAGTTGGAGAATACATTCAAGGATCAGTCCCTAAATTGGTAAATTAAGTATAAAGCTACTATGCTAGAAATATAGGCGAGGTCCCTGGACGAAATCAAATAGGATCTTCTTTAGGAATTTCAGAATTCAAAGTCCCAATGCATTACATAAATCAAGGAAATCAAGCAGAAGGAAGGAGAGACCGCCTAGGATTATGAACAACGGTTCAAAATATTGTTGGATAGGTTGAAATTCCATATCTAGGACATACAACATAGAGAATGGTTCGTTGCAAGGTTTCTCCCCCATATCTGAGTCCCTCTCATGAAAAAAAAGGTGATGACTCAGATCGAGGAAGTCGAGATTGCGATGCACTTGGAAGCCACACTTGGAGGCATAGAAACATCATCCAGGTTGGCATAGGTTCAATAGAAACTAACCAACCTATCAATACAGTTGCAAGATATATCCAGGGCTAAATTTGTGCACAAACATGTGTGGTGCACTACATTCCATTTAGAAATGTATCGATGAGACGAGTTCCCAATCCTTCCCAATTACATGGCGACAAGTGCGTTGAGTCCATTTCTATATGGTCAGTCAGAATGGTGTGAAACATGCCATTAGTGGAGCCATGTGACACCCCACTACCCCACCTTACAAAAGTATGAAGCAACAAATCATGTTCCATTTTTTGAATTCTTCAAATCCATCGACCATGATATCAGTAACTTCTGCTCCCACAAGAATATACTAGATAATACCCGGTATGCATTATGGGTACAAGAGGAAAAAATGGTTGGTGTGCATGGTGGAGATGACATAGGTGGATATCAAGGAGGACCTCGAGGTGGGTATGGACACATCTGTGGATGAGGATATGGTGGAGGAGGTGAAATACCCCCCACATGTTTCAATTGCAGTGAGATCGGTCATGTATTACGATTCTACACTAAGTTGCACATGCTCTGCGCATACTGTTATAGTCCCAAAAATGTAACCGAGGAATTTCTAGAATTGTTGAAAAAGTGGGAAGACAATAAGGGTAACCGTAACATGGTACATGTTGAGCTGTGAAAAAACAAGAATAAGAATGGAGAAGTGGACGTCCAGGTAGTAACTCATTGAGGGGTGAAGACAGGGGCAGATTTGGAGCATGTGCGTGAAGAAATACAACACACAACCCAAATATCCATAGAAGAATCATGCAGATAGACTATGCTATGATGCATTGAGTAGGAAGAATATGAACAATGTCAAGAAGAGTTGCAACGCACAACACATACAAAATCCTTGCACGACCTTGGTCACATGACAGAAGTAGAAGATCAAGTCAATATCTTCTTGCATTGTTACTTGCGGTTGCTTAGAGATCCATAAGTTATGAGTAAGTTGAATAATATGTTAATTTCTTGCATGAGAGAACAACTAGAGGAGACCATCATTGCAACTTCGCTGCCAGAAAGGGATGTCTTCTAGGTCAACAAGAAAAAGTGCATTGGCCAAGAGTTTAAGATGACAACAGTGCTTGGTGGGTATGATATGGATGGAGTCATGTTGGATCTAGGATACGATGTGAAAATTTTACCCAAGAAATCCTGGAAAGTAATGGGGTAAACAAAGTTACTTTGTTGTCCCATTCAAATTTTATTAGTCAAACAATACAAGATCTACCCCATTGGCCAACTAGAGCAGGTGGAGGTGAATATAGGAGTAAAACAAAAGGGTCGACTTCAAAGTCATTGAAATCATGGATGTGTTAGACCCCTACCCTGCATTTCTAGGAATTGACTTGGATTTTGACAAAAATGTGGTGTTGAATTTGAAAAAATTCCAAATGTCATTTGACTCTGACACCCTATGCATGGTTGCACCACTGGATCCATATGAAGGAAACCGCTACAATGAGCTTGTTGATGAGGACGCGTAGAGATCAGAAATTTAAAATATTTACAAGGTCACAGGGCTCAGGGAGGATTACATAAACCCCACCATAAATGGGGAATTTAGTTGGAGGAGTGTCAAGTATTATGAAATAGATTTTGAAGATGTCCTCGATATATGGAAGAATAATATTTATGAGGTGTCAATAAGGCAATGTGCGCGGATCACCAAGGCAGTGCAATGGATAGGATCTTAAATTTCTAGTGCCCTACGGTTTGATCGTACTAGGCCAGTGGAGACATCCCTGGTCCAAATGGAGAAGGCTGTCCTAATGGAGAAAAGAATCCATGCCATGGATGTAGTGGTTCAAGGGACCCCGACATGGTGGTGGGAGACTCATCACTCGAATATTGGGAACTGGGAGAAGGTAACCAAATTCATACAAGTGCACTTCCATCCCATCATCGACTTTGAACTATCCAACCAATATAAGGGCACTAAGGATCCTCTGAAATGCAACTCCTTTTATGAATGGTGTTGTACTACTAAGAACATCCCTCAATTCCAATGGGTCCATTGGTTTTGTTAGAAAAAAAGGATCACAGAGCAATAAAATAAAAAAAAAATCGAAAATAAAACACAGATTGCACACAATACAATAGACACATAGATATACATGGTTAACCCAGTGTGGGCTACATCCACCAGAAAAAATTCTAGGTCCTTCCTTTTAATTATCCAACAAAATGAAGGGATACAACCTACAACACACGCGCTGTAACTTCTTGTTCTTTCTCTCATAGTCTCCTCTCTCAAAATACAATATTCACAATAATTCCCATCCACAATACAATTCCCTCATAAAAGAGAGTTTCCTTCTATTGAAAAAAACCCCTAAAAATAACTTCTACCTTCATATCTTTGACCTTATAATGAACGGTCCAAATTGACTATGAAATTACAATATTTTACAAGGCAATTTTCCCAATATTTCGCTTCAGGTGCGCTGCCCCTGAATTCCCCACCAGAGGGGGAATACAAAAATTCCCCCCCGCCCGGGACCCCACTAGCGATAGTTGTGGGGGTTAAATCCCCACAACACCCCCTCTGTTAAAGAATGGGGTCCAAGAATGGATGAAACAAACCTTTGAATTAAGAAGATAATCAAGCTCTACAACCAACAATCTCCCACTTGGAGACTGATCACAACAAATCCACTGCTGCGATACCTGCTGGACTATACTCCACCTTGGACCTAGAAAAAATATCATCTTCACCTTTATGCTTGAAGGCCAACTGAAACTGAGCAGGAACTCAGTTTCTCCATGGTTACTCGCTTTGTTAACATGTCTGCGGAATTTTGGCTAGTATGTATCTTTTCCAACATCAAATATCCATCTTCCAAGATGGATCATATGAAATGTTACCTGAGCTATATATGATTCATCTTTGAATGGAAAGTTTACTTATTCGCAAGATGAATGACACTCTCACTGTCATAGTACAATCTGATACTCTCCTTCTTCTTTCCCAATTCCTCCATAAACCTCTGTAACCAAATCATTTCTTTACTAGCCTTTGTAGTAGCAACATACTCTATTTTTGTTGTTGAAAGTGCAACAACCTTTTGCAGTTTTTAAATCCAACTTACTGTTGTTCCACCTACAGTAAAAGCATACCATGTGGTGCTCCTCCTGCTATCTTTATCACCTTCCATATCTTAATCAACATATCCCTGTAGAATAGTGTTTGAACCTCCAAAACATAATGCATGAGTAGCAGTACCTCTCAAATACTTGAGAATCCACTTTACTTCCTTCCAATGTTCTTTATCTAGATTGTTCATATATGTGCTCACAACTCCCACTACATGTGCAATATCTGGTCTTGTTCAAACCATCACATACATCAAGCTACCAACTGTTGATGAATAAGGGACCCTGGAAATCTATTATATCTCCTCCTATGTCTTGGGACACATTTCCTTGGTTAATTTGAAATGGTTGGACAAAGGTGTACTTACTGGTTTTTCATTCTGCATTCTAAACCTCTCCAACACCTTCTCTATGTACTCACCCTAAGACAATGTCAATTTGTGAGTTTTCCTGTCTCTTGTTATTCTCATAGCAAGGATTTTCTTTGCAGCACCCAAATCCTTCATTTCAAATGAATTAGCTAATTTCTTCTTAAGCACATTTATATCCTACATATTAGAACCCAAAACAAGCATGTCATCTACATACAATAGAAAGATAATATAACTTCTATTTTCTATCCTTTTAAAATAAACACAATGATCAGAATGACATCTATTATAACCTTGTTCAGTCATAAACCTATCAAACTTCAAATACCATTGCCTTGGAGCTTGCTTTAGTCCATACAAGCTCTTTTTCAACCCGCATACCAAATTTTCCTTCTTTTTGACCTCATACCCCTGTGGTTGCTGCATATAAATATCTTCCTCCAAATCCCCATGGAGAAAAGTTGTTTTTGCATCTAACTGTTGAAGATGTAAATATTCTACTAGCACAAGACTTAAAATAATCCTAATTGAAGTCATCTTAACAATAGGAGAAAATATTTCATCAAAATATATACCTTTATTTTGTGCAAATTTCTTTACAACAAGTCTAGCCTTGTACCGCTTTTTTCCTCCATCTTCTTCCTTCAACATGTAAACCCATTTATTTTGCAATGCTCTTTTTCTTACAGGAATCTGAACCAAGCCCCAAGTCTGGTTATTTACCAGGGAATCCATTTCCTCTTTCGTGCCTCTCTCCCACTTATTTTTAGTGTCTACCTGCATTTCCTCTTCATAACATTATGGTTCACCATAATCAATCAATAATAAATAATACAATGAAGAAGAGTATCATCCAGGGGGTCTACTTAACTTGGTATATATTCTAACAACACTTGTAGGATTTTGAGGTATGTGTTGCTCCTGTTATTGTGCATTTTGAGTTTCTGGTACCTTTGGAATTTATTTTCAGTGATCTCATCAAGAAATGTGTATTCTAGTTTTTATTTTTCTTGTTTCTTTCCCTGCAACTGATCTTTGTACATGACATTCTCATTGAATATGACATCTCTACTCCTAATTTTTTTGTGATTTTCATAATCCCATAAGAAACAACAAAAATCATTAACAATGTATCTAACAAAGGTACACTTCTTGGATTTTTCCTCAAGCTTTGTTCTATTTTCTTTATCAATATGAAAAAATGATTCACAACCTAAAGTCTTCAAAAAAGAATAGTTTACATTTTTACCTGTCCATTCCTCCTCTGGAATTCCACCATCCAAATAGCTTGAAGGTCCTTACACACTCCGTGATTGTCATGTTCATCCTTTCTGACACGCCATTTTCTTGTGGTGTTCCTGGAACTATTTTATCTCTACAAATCCCATGGTATGTGTTGGAGCCGCCTTTGTTTTTCTAGCCCGTTACAAATTTCATTCTTAACGCTCGAAATCGAAAAATGGTTTTTGCATTTTTCTTATATGGCTTCAAAGTCTCTGAAGCTTTGTCACGCGACCAACAATGATTACTGTACTCTCGAGGCGAGTCCTACCTTTCGTAAAAATGTTTCCTCTTTTTGTTCTACCTTGGGATCTCGTAGGTCGGATGTTATAAATCACGTAGTTCACACGTCCCGAGCTACGAAACGGTGAAATTGTTTTAATTTCACCCAAGGCAGTAACAAGAGTAAAGTTTTCCCTAAAAAACGATTAAACGTCATCGGGTTTTCGCACCTCGGCGTTCACCAAACCCAAAAGTTTATTGTCGTGGCCCCGATAGCCAAGAACACAAATTCCTTACTTTAGTAACCCGTGTCAAGGTTAAGAGAAAAAACTAAATCATGGTAATGTTATGTCGGCAATTCACCACTCGGCGTTTTCTTTTTTAAAAGTTATGTTGTTTAAACCCCGTTTCACGAAATCATGATAAGGATATAATCATGATTAATTAATCACATAATCTGAGTTTACCTTCCCTTTTAATAAACTCGTATTATCGCAATCTCGCGGTTTCGTAGCTCGGCATGCAAACTTCCCGGAAACTTACCTTCGAAGCTCCGAGTCGCGATATGGCGAATATATATAATCACGAAATTAATTAAGCTCCTAATCATAATTACATTTTTTTTATTAATCAAAATCAATCATCGCAATTTCAGGGGTTAGAGGTTCAAAAGGTTAAAGCAAACTTCCCGATACAACGAGTGGCAAAAGATTAATTAACATGGTAAAACCAGATTAATTAAGCAAAATCAATACATATCCCGTGTTTCGATGCTTGCATGATTTACGAGGTAACCTTATTCTTTCCATACGCCAACTGACATTTCAAACCGCCAAAAATTATGACATTAATGAGGAAATAGGGCAAATCGGTGAATAAAGATCAGATTTTTATGGCTAAATTTATTTCTAAAACACGATTTGACAGACCTGTTCTGAAAGGTACCGAGTTTTCGAATATATATAAGAGTTGTTATGCATTATAATAAATTCATTTCTACATTACGCAGAGCACATTATCTCTGAGCAAGCTAACTTCTTCATGTATATGTATTTCTATCGCAGAAGAGCTAAAGCACAATCTCCAGCCATGGCTCCGCAAAAATCTTCCAAAGCCAGTGTTGAGGTTTCGGGACAAGGCTCGAACAACGTTGCTGACACTTCGCCTCGAAGTGTTGACTCTGTCCGAAATTGGTCTTTCGTTTTCGATGTTCTACAGGCTGAATTGGTGGATTATTCCGATGATTCCAGCGATAATGAAAAAGATGATATAACCACCAAGTATAAGATCGTCATCCAATCTGGGATGCACAAAGTAGCAGCTAGGGCACGACTACTTCCATATTATGAAATGGTTCAATGGGCATTGGACCATGTGGACATACCAACCAGAACCATCATGAATGAGCAGAAAGTCACCATCGGGACTTTCAGGCCGGAACATCTGCAAGCCATGTATAAGTTGCCAAAAACGTCCAACTATACATATGGCGCCGAATTCTTGCACGAGTTCAAGCAGAAGGAATGTGTACAGTATGATAAAACCATGTCCAGTTTAATAAGAGATTGGGTTTTGCACGCTGCGAAGTTCAGGGTTGATAGACACGGCATATATTCAGTAGCTTCCTTAGAACCACAGTACAAGTATGTTTCCATGATGACATGTAGGTTATATGGAAGAGAGGACACCTCACATATTTTTCTTCCGTGGGTACCTCTAATGTTTCGGGTCGCCGAAGGCAGTTCCTTCGACTGGGTGAAAATGTTATCCGACAGCTTGACCAGTTGGGTCACAGAGTATCGGGCGCAGAAAGAGAGCAGAAAGGCGTCTTCATTTTTCATGTCTGCATACATTATGGATGTCATGTGTTTTTTAACACCATTTCCATTAATGAGCTGGAGTTGGACCCCAGCAAAACATGAGCCTATCCACGTTTATCATGCGAAGTTGTGGGAAAACAAAGCAACAAATTTTGTGTATGAAATCTTCAACTGGGTGATGGTGCCTCTGCATGTCACTATTTTCGGTCACCCGCCACCCAGGATCTCAGACAGTATAGTAACAAATCTGAGCAGTATAGCAGACTGGTATGTAGAGGCCAAGTTTTCATACCTCATAGTTTTCGGGGCTTCTGTTCCCCCGCATGCATTGCCACTGTTCATTCTCGACAAGCTGGTTTGTCGTGAGGTTGCCAGACAAACAATAATCGGTGGTATAAGCAAGGAGCTTAAGGGATACTCAAGGAAGGTATGGCCACCTTTTCCTATTCATTTAAATTCTTATTCTTTATTATATTTCGGGCATGCCAAAGTTGAGGCAGCAGCCCTGGAAGACCTAAATTTGGTCCTCATTGAATACAAGAAGCATGATCTGCAAAGGGTCGTGAGCAATCATTTGGACAGTTGCGGGCTCAAGAGATTTGAGCACGAGAATTCACCCTTGGATGACATTTTCTGAGGCACAAGGTCCTATGCCGAGATCCTAGCTCAGATACAAACCTTGGAACCCGAGGAGAGGGCCGATGTTCTGAAGTTCCAAGAACATCGACGCAGTTCTCTTCCCGCAGTGTTGCGGGGCGAGAGTCCAGCTACGACGGAGGTCAAACAAAAGGATGCCGAAGGCTCTAAGGATGCGAATACAGATCAAGAAAAACACCAGGACGAGGGAGAGAAAACCAAGAGTTCGAAAGCAAAAATAAAGACTCCCGACCCTCCGAAGAAGCAGAGTCCGGTTACTACTCTGGGGAAATCAACAAAGCAGGTTGGAGAACCTATCACATCAGTTACTCCCTTGCAGTCGACTCAAGGAAATATTGATGCAGGATGGATCTTCAATGAAGAGTTGAGGCCTATAAGGGTAGAAGAACTCCCTCCGAATGAGTTTTTCTTCGATAAGAAGAGAAAGGAAGTGGTAGAAAGGAAATTTTATCAGGAAGGAGAGTCAACGGCCAAGAAATACAAAGTTATAAATGATGGAAAAGACAAGAATGATGAACAATTCGTGATTGAAATAGCAAGGACATTAGGAGCATATGCCATGTCGAATCAATTTTCAGTCGGGGTCTTAAAAAACCAGCTGAAATGAAAGAATCGCCTCATCAAGACCCTGGAAGCTAGACTAGCCACAACAACGGAGACTGCCAAAGACCAGGCAAGTGTGGGTATAGAGAAAGCAAGGTTGGCCGATAAAAATGAGATAGAGTTGCTCAAGTCTAAGCTCGAACAAGCGCAGTTGGTGGTTCAGGATGGTCAGATGCAAGCGAGTCAGCAAAAATATTTGATCCAACAGCTGCAGGTTAGGTTGGAAATCGCTGAAAGCAAAGTGATAGATATCGGGATGTTTCAATCCTAGGTGATGGAGATTCGGGGTAGAGTCTCTGTGGCCCAACGAAATTTAATCGGCAAGGTAGAGGAGATTCGGGACAACTGCTTGCTGGTAAACCAAGTTTTGGAGAATTTAAGTGCTAGAGAAAGGGAAGCTGGAGCAACACGGGTCGCCTTCCAAGAGGCTGTGATAGCCACAAACAGCAGGGATTCGGGAAGCACTCCCAAGTTCACCATTTCATAGCAGACCAGAGGAAACATTCTATTAAAAGAATGGGAGCACAGCATCACAGAAGGCAAACTGCAAGCCAAAAGGGTAACGAATTCCTTAGAAGAGGCCTTTAGTTCTATAGATGGCAATCTACTAGGCATTGATAGCGGAGGTAATGTTGAGGCATTGATTCAAATGAATATGGAAAAAATCTCGCTTGATTTGAAGGAAAAAGAGGAAAGAGATTCGACCGAGATCTCCCAAGTGACTATGGCGGACATAGTCCAAATAGACAATTGTATGATTAAACCAAGCACCCAATTATGCGCTATCGGCAACATAGACAAACAGATGGAAGACATGCTACTGCAATTAGCCTGAGATTGTTACTCTTTTGAGGCCAACTGTCAAGCAGAACCGTCAAGGTTGATATCTCGGCTGGTTGAAAGATGTGTCACCTGTACCGAACATGCGCGAGGACAAGCTTCCGGTACCAAGTGAAGACAGAGAAGAAGAAATGTAGCGATTTCTCTTCTCCATATCATAACTGAAATTTTTTTAACGATTGAGATTCTGTCTTATTGTAAAACCGTATAAATATACCTTAGAAAGAAAGAAAAGAGGTTGGACCTTTTTGTATCGATTGTAACAGAGTTTTTACATTTTGAGAGTTAATAAAAAACAAATATGAAGATTCTCAATTCCGTCATGACTATGTTATGAGTTTGTTTTCTTGTATCTCATATTTCCTTTCATTTCATATTCATAAGTGATGAATGCTTCGTTATAATTTAGTACGACCACTACTATAGCGAATGAATTTTGGTTTTCTGTAATTGTTTACTGTTTTTCCTCTGTACCAGCTATTAGCAGGTGTAAGACCAGTCAACACTTTCATAAGTCTATATATATTTTATGCTACATCAGGTTATTTCCTTACAGTTTTCCTCTCCTGTTTATACGTGAGATTCTCCCTTGATAGGAGCCTTACATCATAGACAGCTAAATGTTTTTCTCCCACCTCATACATTTTATTAAGATATAACTCAGTTACGGGAAAGATCCTTTGATTTTCACCTCATTCTATTTCCAAAACCGTAAATTCTCTTTTATATGACCGAATTGAGACAACACTTAATTCCCCTCGAAAGTTTTTCTTATTTCACTGTTCCTCCATGACTGTCCCTTAACCAACACAGCCCAATATCGAACCCAGATTATCAAATCAAACGCACATTGCCTTAAACCTTTTCGACACTATTCTTAAAACAGCTACTACCCGGGTTGAACTCGAATGTTCATGGGCAACGATTGAACAGGATATAGCCATCCAGGAATAGTTGGAAGCTAGACAATGCCAACATAGAAATCTCCCCTAGTTTCCTTTGCCAAAGGTTGACGTTTCTCTATTCTCCACCTTTTACCCACTTTCGGATGCCTAGACATTGTACTTCTAAGCCTTAAGTACAGACTCTGGAACAATATATTTCTGGCGCCGTTGCCGGGGATCGAAGTTACGAAATCTTTTTCCCTGGGAAAACGACATTTCTTCTTTCGTTGAAAGTGTTACCCTTTGATAGTGAACAAAGAGTACACACCTTTTTAAGGCTTTTCAATCTTTCACTTGGCAACTCCACAAGTAATAAAATGGCATCCGGTCAAAGGAATACTAGACAAAACCCGGATGGTAAGTAGATTACGTCTGTTATCGATCCTGAGATGATTCTAAAGGCGAGAGGCTCTCTTAAGCCAACTGATGTAGTCTACAAACTTAAAACCCCACAACTAAAGACTAAGAGTCCTTCTAAACCCTCAAATTCACTCAGTCCTCTCTTTGATACTAAATATTTAACGTTAAATTGCTCCAAAGTTAGGAGTGAGATTCATCCAACAATCCCCTTAGTACACAAAGGAAAGGGCCCTCTTGAAATTTCGTCGGCAGTGGACATACCATCTTTCCTTCAGGTAAATTTCGCAACCTCACCCAATTCTGAAGAGTGTGTTACACATTCGGTTTCCACACCCGTCGGTTCTCCCGATTTCATCTCTTGCAAATCTGAGGAACTAAGTCCTCGCGTTCCTTATTTTTCCTCACCAGATTTTCCTCCTCACGAAGAAAATAAAGATTCACTTTTAATTTTTTGAAACCCCCTTTATGACTTTCCACAAATAACAATGGCAACCACCGGAGGAGGAGGTGGAGGGTTTATAGGAGGTGGTGGAGGGTTTATCGGAGGAGGAGGGGGAGGAGCTCCTCTAGGAGGAGCTGGAGGCCAAGGGCATGCCCCCCCTCCCAGAGTGTTTGCGAAATTTGCAGCCAAACATGCTCCCTTAGTATTTCCCATCCCCCTACACGACCTTCCCGAAAATTACATAAAAAAATTACCAAAATTCACCGGGGAAGGGGATCTGACAACGGCCGAACATATTAATTTCTTTGATCAATTCGCAGATATCCTAGGTATCGAACATGAAGACATATATTCGAGGCTTCTTGTCCAAAACTTTGAAGGCCAAGTCCAAACTTGGTTTCGGAGCCTACCTGCAGCATCTATCTTGTCTTATGATGCTTTGGAACATGCTTTCCTCAGACAATGGGGCGAGAGAAAAACCATCTATACTATTTAACTGAATTTGGGTCTTTAAGAAAAAATAATTCAGAAACAGTCATGGAATTTATTCAAAGATTCAACAAACTATATAACAAAATCCCAGCCGAAGTTAAACCGTCTCAACCCACGGCCAAAGTAACTTTTGTCAGGGCTATCGAACCGGATTTTGCACTCCTTTTGCGAGAAAGAAGGGGAGCCACCCTAAACCAAATGCAGGATGATGCGGTAGAAATCGAGTCTAATATGATGGCTTCGGGTAAGCTTAAAGATAAATTAGAAACTAGAAACCGAGAAACTAAATGCTTTAGAGAACAAGATGGTCAGTCAGGTTCTAATAGACCCACAGATGACAGGGAAGAAGATATGGCCAGAGTAATTAAAGAACTGTCTAATAAAATATCCAGAATGGAGCTTGAATGGGCCAAAGCTGATTCTTCCCCAAAAAGGATTTCAAGAGGAACCCCAACCCCTCGAACCAGCAAAGACAAAAAAAAAATGAAGATAAAAAAATACAAGCTCCTTTAAAGAGCGAAAATTTTATAGGAGCGAACGATTTTCAAGACTTCGGAGATTCGGGTAATGATGTCACGAACTTCGGTGATGACTGCACACAACCATATCTGACTCGTGAAGATTATGAAGAATCTCTAAACACACAACAACCATCGAATAAGGGTGAAGAAGGTGATCATACTGACCTTTGTGAATCTCAACAAGAAACTGAGATGATAATGGCTGAGATCCAACCCAAATATAACTTAAGATCTAAGAGTAAGCCAACCTCAACTATTCAACCCAAGAAAATCCTCCAAAGAGGTCAAGCTTATGAGCCTACTTCGGAAGAGACCTTATCACCCAACAACAAAACGAAAGTGTTAAGTACACAAGGGTCTGAAATGGGAAAAGTTGAGCCCCAACCACAAGGAACCGAAACACTAAATAAAGTTATGCCTTCAACCAAGACTATGAGTAATAAAGCGGTCCAGACAAATAGGTCGGAAAGGAAGGATTCAAAAGTCTCAACCAAAGAAACAGACAAGGTGAGCGGAACTTTCAGTTTTGAAAATGAGATAAATAAAATTAAGATACCAATCCCTTTGGTAGAATTAGCAAAAAATCCCGTTTATCAGAAGCAGATTACCAAAGCGATTGGTGTCTCTGAGCTAGAAATCCAGTCTGATGTTTTAAACCTGGAAGATGACAAACCTAACATCACTTTTGGTCCCCATTTTGAAGGGGCCAAAGACACCATTGCTCCCTTTTATATCACTTTAAATGTGTATGATCAATTGCTACATAATTGCATGTTAGACTCTAGAGCCTCCCATAACGTTATGCCTAATATTATTATGGAAAAATTGGGTCTCCAGATCACCAGACCTTATGGAGATATTTATTATTTTGACTCAAGAAGGTTTAAGTGTATGGGGATGATAAAAGATTTGGTAGTTACCCTGGAACAGGTCCCGGTTAAAAGTATCCTGATGGATGTGGTTATTGCAGATATTCCCCCTAAGTATGGCTTACTGTTGTCTAGGTCACGGGGAACCAAGTTGGGGGGTTCTCTTCAATTGGACATGACGTTCGCCACAATTCCTGTGTTTGGTGGTCAGTTTACTCAGTTGTACAGAGAAACGATATTAGCATATACGGTTAGCGACCCTCAAAACCCGAACAATTTCCCTATTTACATTGCAGATCAAGATCTGGGAAATTGTATTTTGTCTTTTGATGATGGCTCAGATGGTTGTCCGGAGGAAAACGATATAGAGCAGGAAGAGTCAAGTTACATGAAAGAATATCTGTGTAGCACCGGTGTCTGGAAAATGTATTTTGACGGTGCCTCATCTTCTGAAGGGACCGGTGCAGGAGTGCTTTTAGTGGCTCCCGAAGGTAAATTCGTTCTTCCTTTTTCCTACTGACTCCAGTGGGATATAGATTATACTAACAACGTATGTGAGTACGAAGCGTTGGTCTTAGGATTGGAAGCTGCTAAAAAGATAAAAATAAATAACTTAGAGGTATATGGAGATCCAGAGTTAATAGTCAAACAGATAAATCAACAGTATCAAGCCAAGCATCCCAGATTAAGATCATACAGGAATTGTGCCTGGGATCTCATGGAAAAAAAATTATCGTCCGTAAATGTCCACTTCATCCCATGCACAGAGAATTTACATGTTGATGCATTGGCTAAAGCAGCTTCAACCTTCTCTCCTCCCACGACTTTCAAATTGAAGTATCACATTGAAATCAGACACGAACCATCTATACCAGACAATATCCAACACTGGAAGGTCTTTGAGGATGACGAACAAATTAAAAAATTTCTTGAAGCAGTGGGTGAATTCTCCGAAACTCATGCAGACCAAGAAAATCAAAATGACCCGATATGGATCATGCAAGAGGGGGAAGATCCTAAAGCTTTCCAATAAAAAATTGTGGATAATCGTATGTTGGTTCTTAAAAACAACCAGATTCCGAAAGGATTGATTCCTTTAGAAACACTTTTTTATCAGAACGACGTACCTGTAAAATCCACTTTACAACCCCAACCAGAAGAAGTGGAGGACTGCGATATAGGAACTGAAGCAGAATCTAGGATAGTAAAAATATCCAAGTTCCTTCATCCCGAAATAAAAAGTAAGTATAAAGACCTACTCAGATAGTATAAGGATGTTTTCGCCTGGTCTTATGATGAGTTAAGAACATATGACACTTCTGTAATTGATCACAAGATACCTTTGAAGCCTGGGGTCAAACCGTTTAGGAAAAAGCTTAGACAGATCAACCCCATTTTGTTACTTTTGATCGAAAAAGAAGCTAAGATACTTTTAGATGCGAAAATAATCGTACCTCTGAGATATTCAGACTGGGTGGAAAACCTGGTCCCGGTCAGGAAAAAGAGTGGGGAAATCAGACTGTGTGTGGATTTCTGAAACTTAAATAAGTCGTCTCTCAAGGACAACTATCCGCTGCCAAAAATGGACCACATGTTAGAAAAGGTAGTTGGAGCAAACCGAATGTCTATGATCGACGGGTTCTCTGGTTATAATCAAATCACCATGAATGAACAAGACAGGGAAAAAACTTCTTTCACCACACCATGGGGTACGTTCATGTATGACAAAATTCCTTTTGGTTTGATGAATGTAGGGGCCACATTCCAGCGCACTATGGACATCGCTTTCATAGGAGAAAGGGATAAGTTCGTAGTCATTTACCTCGATGATTTGGCGGTTTTCTCTAAAATCGATGAAGAACACTTGATGCATCTTAAACATACTTTCAAAAAATGCCGCAGGTTTGGTCTATCTTTAAACCCAAAGAAATCACATTTCGCCATGTGGGAAGGTAATCTTTTGGGTCATATCATATCTAGGGATGGAATCAGGATTGATCCTAAGAGGATTGAAGCAATAGATACTATAAATATTCTCAGAAATGTAAAAGAGATTCAATCTTTCTTAGGAAGAATAAATTTTTTACGAAGGTTTATCCCGAATTTTGCTGAGATTGTAAAATTGATCACAGGTATGTTGAAGAAGGACAACGAAGTAAAATGCACAACCGAGGCCAAAGCATCGTTCACACATATTAAGAAATTCATAAGCGAGGCACCTATGTTAGCTAGCCCCGACTATCTAAAAGATTTTCTTATCCTCTCATTTGCCTACGAACACACTATCATTGTGGTGCTCCTACAAAGGAACGAAGAAGGATTCGAACAACCGATCGCCTTTTTCAGCAAGAGCCTTAGAGATGCAGAACTAAAGTATGATATAATAGAAAAACATGCGTACGCCATGGTAAAAGCATTAAAGGCATTCAGAACGTATGTACTACACTCAAAGATAATTGTGTACGTGCCTACCAGTTCTGTGAAAGATATATTGGTACAGCCAGACAACGATGGAAAAAGAGGGCGATGGCTCGCCAAAATTCAAGAATTTGATTTGGAAGTCAAACCAACCAAATTGATAAAAGGGAAAGGCCTGGCCAAACTCTTAGCTGAGTCGAATTTCAGAGCCCTAGATATAAATTTTCTGCAGGAAGGCGATGAAGATACGAACCTAAACGAGTTGAATGAGGAAACAGGTCCAAACAAGATCGAAGAGAAGTTCATATCGTCAGGCTGGTATAGAGACATAGTGTCATACCTGCTAACTCTAAAATGCCCAAATGAGCTATCACCATCTAAAGCCAGGACTTTAAAACTCCATGCAGTTAAATATTGTATCGTCAAAGGTCAACTATATTGGAAAGATCCACTTGGTTTCCTGCTAGTCTGTTTAGTCGAATCGGAAACTCAGCGGGTTATAGATGAATTTCATGAGGGAATATGTGGGGGGCATCACGCTTAGAGAGCTACGGCTTACAAGATTCTGAGGGTTGGGTACTACTGGCCAAAACTTTTCTCGGACGTTAATGCCAAAGTGCGTGCCTACAACCCTTGTCAACTATTTGCAGGTAAACAGAAGCTCTCGGCACTGCCCTTAGTTCCAGTCAAATCTGAAGCCCCATTTCAGTAATGGGTTCTAGACTTCATAGGTGAGATTAATCCCCATTCCAGTGCTCAACACAAGTGGATCCTAACTGCAACAGATTATTTTACTAAATGGGTGGAATCCATCCCAAACAAAAGGGCAACAGACTCGGTGGTAATCGACTTCTTAGAAGACAACATTTTGTCAAGATTTGGTTGCCCCCGAAAGATAGTTACTGACAATGCCCAAGCTTTTAAATCTATGGCTATGATCATTTTCTGTCAGAAGTATAACATCTTTATCAGCCATTCCACAGTGTATTACCTCCAGGGAAATGGATTGGCCGAATCATCTAACAAGAGCCTGGTAAATATAATCAAGAAAGTATTGGATGAAAATAAAAGGTCTTGGCATGTGCACTTAAAATACGCATTGTGGGCGAATCGCATAAGCACAAAAAGGTCAATTGGCATTTCGCCTTTTCAGATGGTATATTGGACCGATGTTGTGCTACCTATAAACCTAGCGCTCTCAGTGATAAAGTTATGGAAAGATCAAAATGAAGAACCCAATCATGTCACCAGAAGGATAAATCAATTGATCGAGGTTCAACAGCATAGAGTCGAAGTAGATGAAAAGATGCAGAAGTACCAAGATAACATGAAGGCATTATTTGACCGCAAAGCAAAGGACAGAGATTTCCTCCCAGGTGATTTAGTGTTAAGGTGGGATGCAAGAAAGGAAGAAGCAACAAAACATGGTAAATTTGACCACCTCTGGTATGGGCCATTCAGCGTCTTGGATTTGGAAGGAAAAACTTCTTTCCTACCGGAAAATATAGACGGAGAAGTCCTCAACGCCCTTGTCAACGGGAAATATCTGAAGCATTATA
>ML800398.1:20690-72086 GCA_009831015.1 Picea engelmannii
AGCATTGCTCTTGATTTTCTTTTTTCGTTCATGAAATTTCAACACATTTCAGATAGCCCCGATAATATTCGTATTTGTCTCTTACAGGATTCCAGCTGCATACAAAACAAGCAGGAGAAGTAAACTGAAAGCCGATGTGAGAAATAAATCGTCTTAAACAGGTGATACCTAAGAAATTTCATATTTCTCAAAGAAATTAATATGAAAAGGTAAAAAAGGAGATTTCAATCGTCTTAAACAGGTGATACCTAAGAAATTTCATATTTCTCAAAGAAATTAATATGAAAAGGTAAAAAAGGAGATTTCTCAAAATACATGTTCTAAAGGACTATTAAAGAAAACCGAGGTAACCTCACTCAAACAACAACATCAGCTGAAATGATAAATAACAGAGTTGTTTCTTGATTTAATAATCTTTGAAAAGTTAAGACAAAATAAATATTCACCTAATTTAAAAGCAGTCAGTCGAAGTAAAATATCCCTGAAAATATCTACAAGAGTCAGTTTTGAATTTTTGACCTCTGTATTTTCAGTCAGTAAGTCACTACCTGACATCCTTTCTATCTTTGAGTTTACCTTTTAAAAAAAAGTCACCATCTTTCCATTTCATATACGAAGGGATAAGAGTTTTTCATTTCGACCTCGTGAGCTTCAAAGCAGATTGTGGAAAGAAAGCGGGTCTTCACAACTACTCGATCCCCTGCTAAGAAAAGGAACGTTTAGAGTGATCCTAAATTTCCTAGGTTTTTCAACGGCATCGGAGGATTGAAGCTTGCTCAAATAGAATTCCCTAAGAAAGTTATTTTCCCTTTTTTCCCTAAGAATGAAGGTGTTGTGAAGGCCAGGGGAAGGTCGGTACCGAGTAATCAAAGTAAGTTGACAGACCTATAATGCAAAATATTACACAGATACCAGCCCTGATACAAACTGATTGCCCCCATCTTCGTGCTCTAAAAAGAAATTATAAGACAGGTGGTGAAAGGAAATTCAGAAAATATTGCCCCCACCTAGTCCAAGAGACGATGAAAAGAAATTCAGAAATGATTGCCCTCGTCTCAACATTTAAATGCATGAATATATTCCGAAGTGGTGAAAGAAAATTCAGTAAAAGGGGCCAGATAACTTCACCGGGGTACTGAATAGGCTCGTTGGCAGTGAAGCAATATCTGAGATATCTGTAAGGCTGTTATACATGAATATCACTCTACTCCGGTAACCAATTCTTTTTAAAAACCTGATCTACATCCCAAGTTCAGACGAGACTTCCCATTTAAAAACATATAATCTTATTCTTTTGATGCAAGCTGATAGCCGCAAGATCTATTGGGTCTCCTAGAACTGTTTTGATTATCTTAAAGCAGACCCGAATTTAGTAGTGGGAAAGGGAAAGCCATGAAAGGGACTACAGCTAAATTTAAAAAGGGTATTTGAGTTTGAAAAAAGCTTTTCAAAGTGAAAACAAAAAAAACAAAAAAAAAATGAAGTCTCTTTCCCCCTTCGATACCCTGTTCTCAGAAACCTTTTCACCTGATTGAAGTTATTGACTCCATTTACCCAATATTGGCACGTGGTCTACTGTTCTTCCTGCCTTACAAGAAAGAGGGATCCCTAGTTGGAGCCTATGTTGGAGCTGCCATTGTTTTTCTAGCCCGTTACAAATTTCATTCTTAACGCTCGAAATCGAAAGATGGTTTTCACATTTTTCTTCTGTGGCTTCAAAGTCTCTGAAGCTTTGTCACGCGAGCAACGATGATTACTGTACTCTCGAGGTGAGTCCTACCTTTCATAAAAATGTTTCCTCTTTTTGTTCTACCTCGAGATCTCATAGGTCGGATGCTATAAATCACGTAGTTCACACGTCCCGAGCTACGAAATGACGAAATCGTTTTAATTTCACCCAAGGCAGTAACGAGAGTAAAGTTTTCCCTAAACCATGATTAAACGTCATCGGGTTTTCACACCTCGGTGTTCACCAAACCCAAAAGTTTATTGTCATGGCCCCGATAGCCGAGAACATGAAGTCCTTACTTTAGTAACCCGTGTCAAGGTTAAGAGAAAAAACTAAATCATGGTAACGTTATGTCGGCAATTCGCCACTCGACGTTTTCTTTTTTAAAAGTTATGTTGTTTAAACCCCGATTTGTGAAATCATCATAAGGATATAATCATGATTAAGTAATCACATAATTCGAGCTTACCTTCCCTTTTAATTAACTCGTATTATCGCAATCTCGCGGTTTCGCAGCTCGACATGCAAACTTCCCAGAAACTTACCTTCGAAGCTCCGAGTCACGATATGGAAAATATATATAATCACGAAATTAATTAAGCTCCTAATCATAATTACATTTTTTTTATTAATCAAAATCAATCATCGCAATTTCAGGGGTTAGAGGTTCAAATGGTTAAAGAAAACTTCCCGATACAACGAGTGGCGAAAGATTAATTAACATGGTAAAACCAGATTAATTAAGCTAAATCAATACATATCCCGTGTTTCGATGCTTGCACGATTTACGAGGTAACCTTATTCTTTCCATACGCCAACTGACATTTCAAACCGCCAAAATTTATGACATTAATGAGGAAATAGGGAAAATCGGTGAATAAATATCAGATTTTTATGGCTAAATTTATTTCTAAAACACGATTTGATAGACCTGTTCTGAAAGGTACCGAGTTTTCGAATATATATAAGAGTTGTTATGCATTATAATAAATTCATTTCTACATTACGCAGATCACATTATCTCTGAGCAAGCTAACTTCTTCATGTATACATATTTCTATTGCAGAAGAGCTAAAGCACAATCTCCAGCCATGGCTCCGTGAAAAGCTTCCAAAGCCAGTGTTGAGGTTTCAGTACAAGGCTCAGACAACGTTGCTGACACTTCACCTCAAAGTGTCGACTCTGTCCCAAATTGGTCTTTCGTTTCCAATGTTCTGCAGGCTGAATTGGTGGATTATTCTGATGATTCCAACGACAATAAAAAAGATGATATAACAACCAAGTATAAGATCATCATCCAATCTAGAATGCACAAAGTAGAAGCCAGGCCACGACTACTACCATATTATGATATGGTCCGATGGGCATTGGACCATGTGGACATACCAACCAGAACCATCATGAATGAGCAGAAAGTCACCATCAGGACTTTCAGGCTGGAACATCTGCATTCCATATATAAGCTGCCCAAAACGTCCGACTATACATATGGCGCCAAATTATTGGATGAGTTCAAGTAGAAGGAATGTGTACAGTATGATAAAACCATGTCCAGTTTAATAAGAGATTGGGTTTCGCATGCCACGAAGTTTAGGGCTGATAGCCACGGCATATATTCAATAGCTTCCTTAGAACCACAGTACAAGTATGTTGCCATGATGACATGTAGGTTATATGGAAGAGAGGACACCTCACATTTTTTTCTTCCATGGGTACCTCTAATGTTTCGGGTCACCAAAGGTAGTTCCTTCTACTGGGAAAAAATGTTGTTTGACAGCTTGACCAGTCGGGTCACAGAGTATCGGGCGTAGAAAGAGAGCGGAAAGGCGTCTTCATTTTTCATGTCTACATACATTATGGACACCATGTGTTTTTCAACACCATTTCCATTAATAAGCTGGAGTTGGACCCCAGTAGAAGATGAGCCTATCCACGTTTATCATGCGAAGTTGTGGGAAAACAAAGCGACAAATTTTGTGTATGAAATCTTCAACTGGGTGATGGTGCCTCTGCATGTCACTATTTTCGGTCACCCGCCACCCAGGATCTCGGACAGTATAGTAACAAATCTGAGCAGTATAGCAGACTGGTATGTAGAGGTCGAGTTTTCATACCTCAGCGTTTTCGGGGCTTCTGTTCCCCCGCATGCATTGCCATTGTTCATTCCCGACAAGCTAGCTTGTCGTGAGGTTGCCAGACAAACAGAAATCGGTGGTATAAGCAAAGAGCTTAAGGGATACTCAAAGAAGGTATGGCCACCTTTTCCCGTTCATTTAAATTCTTATTCTTTATTAGATTTTGGGCATGCCAAAGATGAGGCAGTAACCCTGGAAGACCTAAATTTGGTCCTCATTGAATACAAGAAGCACGATCCACAAAGGGTTGTGAGCAATCATTTGGCCAGTTGCGGGCTCAAGAGACTTGAGCACGAGAATTCACCCTCAGATGAAATTTTCTGAGGCGCGAGGTCCTATGCCGAGATCCTAGCTCGGATACAAACCTTGGCACCCGAGGAGAGGGTCGATGTTCTAAAGTTCTAAGAACATCGACACAGTTGTCTTCTCACAGTGTTGCAGGATAAGAGTCCAGCTACGGTGGAGGTCAAACAAAAGGATGCCAAAGGCTCTAAGGATGCGAATCTCGATCAAGAAAAACACCAGTACAAGGGAGAGCAAACCAAGAGTCTGAATGTAGAAATAAAGACTCCCGACCCTCCGAAGAAGCAGAGTCTGGTTACTACTCTGGGGAAATCAGCAAAGCAGGTTGGAGAACCTATCACATCAATTACTCCCCTGCATTCGACTCAGGGAAATATTGATGCAGGATGGATCTTCAATGAAGAGTTGAGGCCTATAAGGGTAGAAGAACTCCCTCCGAATGATTTTTTCTTCGATAAGAAGAGAAAGGCAGTGGTAAAAAGGGAATTTTATCAGGAAGGAGAGTCAACGGCCAAGAAATAAAAAGTTATAACTGATGGAAAAGACAAGAAGAATGAACAATTCGCCACTGAAATAGCAGGGACATTAGGAGCATATGCCACGGCAAATCAATTTTCAGTCGGGGTCTTAAAAAACCAGTTGAAATGAAAGAATCGCCTCATCAAGACCCTGGAAGCTAGACTAGCCACAACAACGGAGACTGTCAAAGACCAAGTGAGTGTGGGTATAGAGAAAGCAAGGTTGGCCAATAAAAATGAGATAGAGTTGCTCAAGTCTAAGCTCGAAAAAGCGCAGCTGGTGATTCGGGATGGTCGTATGCAAGCGAGTCAGCAAAAATATTTGATCCAACAGCTGCAGGCTAGGGTGGAAATCGCTGAAAGCAAAGTGATAGATATCGAGATGTTTCAATCCCAGGCGATGGAGATTTGGGGTAGAGTCTCAGTGGCCCAATGAAATTTACTCGCCAAGGTAGAGGAGATTCGGGACAACTGCTTGCTGGTAAACCAAGTTTTGGAGAATTTAAGTGCTAGAGAAAGGGAAGCTGGAGTAGCACGGGTCGCCTTCCAAGAGGCTGTGATAGCCACAAACAACAAGGATTCGGGAAGCACTCCTAGGCTCACCATTTCGGAGCAGACCAGAGGAAACATTCTATTAAAAGAATGGGAGCACAGCATCGCGGAAGGCAAACTGCAAGCCAAAAGGGTAACAAATTCCTTAGAAGAGGCCTTTAGTTCTATAGATGGCAATTTGCTAGGCATTGATAACGGAGGTAATGCCGAGGCATTGATTCAGATGAATATGGCAAAAATCTCGCTTGATTTGAAGGAAAAAGAGGAAAGAGATTCGGCCGAGATCTCCCAAGTGACTATGGCGGACATAGTCCAAATAGACGAATGTATGATTAAACCAAGCGCACAATTATGCGCTATCGACATCATAGACAAACAGATGGAAGACAGGCTTCCGTAATTAGCCCGAGGTTGTTACTCTTTTGAGGCCAACTGTCAATCAGAACCGTCAAGGTTGATATATCGGTTGGTTGAAAGATGTGTCACCTGTACTAAACATGCGTGAGGACAATTTTCTAGTACCAAGTAAAGACAGAGAAGAAGAAATATAGCGATTGCTCTCCTCCATATCATAACTGAAATTTTTGTAATGATTGAGATTCTATCTTATTGTAAAACTGTATAAATATACCATAGAAAGAAAGAAAAGAGGCTGGACCTTTTTGTGTCAATTGTAACAGAGTTTTTACATTTTGAGAGTTAATACAAAGCAAATCTAAAGATTCTCAATTCCGTCATGACTGTGTTATGAGTTTGTTTTCTTGTATCTCATATTTCCTTTCATTTCATATTCATAACTGATGAATGCTTCATTATAATTTAGTACGACCACTACTATAGCGAATGAATTTTGGTTTTCTGTAATTGTTTATTGTTTTTCCTCTGTACCAGCTATCAGTAGGTGTAAGACCAGTCAACACTTTCAGAAGTCTATATATATTTTATGCTACATCGGGTTATTTCCTTACAGTTTTCCTCTCCTGTTTATACGTGAGATTCTCCCTTGATAGGAGCCTTACATCGTATACAGCTAAATGTTTTTCTCCCACCTCATACATTTTATTAAGATAAAACTCAGTTACAGGAAAGAGCCTTTGATTTGCACCTCGTTCTATTTCCAAAACCGTAAATTCTCTTTTATAAGACCGAGTTGAGACAACACTTAATTCCCCTCTGAAGTTTTTCTTATTTCACTGTTCCTCCATGATTGTCCCTGAACCAACACAGCCCAATATCGAACCCGTATTATCAAATCAAATGCACATTGCCTTAAACCTTTTCGACACTATTCTTAAAATAGATACTACCCAGGTCGAACTCGAACGTTCATGGGCAGCGATTGAACAGGATATAGCCATCCAGGAACAGTTGCAAGCTAGACAATGCCAACGTAGAAATCCCCCCTAGTTTCCTTTTTCGAAGGTTGACGTTTCTCTATTCTCCACCTTTTACCCACTTTCGGATGCCTAGACATTGTACTTCTAAACCTTAAGTATAGACTCTGGAACAACCGTATGAACAATATTCATCAAAATCCTTGCTGCAATATTCACCTCCATTCTATTATATGAGACACTTCAACCTTTTTCCAGTCTCACTCGCAACCAAATCTTTCCATTTCTTAAAAGTATAAAAATCATCAGATTTTTGTCGAATGTAATAAACCCAAGTTTTTACAGTTGCATCATCAATAAAAGTAACATAATAACAAGAGCCACCAATACATGATACCTGATATGGTCCCCATACATATGTATGCACAAGATCTAACCTTTCAGTATTCTTTTCTTTTCCGACTCTGAGAAATATGACTCTCTTATGTTTTCCATAAACACAGTTCTCACATAAATCGAAATCAATTTGTTTAAGATCTGGAAACAAATTCCTTTTGTGAAGTATATGCATCCCCTTCTCACTCATGTGTCCAAGCCTATGATGACAAAGATCTGTATCCACTCCTGTATAATCTAAAGAGCTAGAAGAATCAATATTACCAGTACATAAATACAATGTATCTACCTTCTCTCCTTTTGCTATCACCAGTGATCCTTTGGTGACCTTCCATGCCTTATCTGTAAATATAGATATAAAACCTTCACTTGTCAACTTCCATGTTGAAATTAGATTTGTTCTTATATCTATTACATTTCTTACCTCTTTCAATAACCATTGGTTTCGATTCTTTTTATTTATTTGTACGTTACCCATTCCAACCATTTTGCATGGTGCATCATCACCCAAATGTACATGTCCAAAATCGCCTTGAACATAACCTAGAAAATGTTTCCTATGGGATGTGGCATGAAATGAAGCCCTTGAATCTACTACCCAAGACTCATAAATATTATATACAGAAAGACTCAAAGCATCTTGTAACGCATCACCTATTACATTTGCTTCATGATTTTTCTCATGTTGTCCATCTCTTTGTTTCTTTGGAGCTTTGCAGTCTTTCTTCAGATGTCCTTTCTTTCCACAATTCTACTACTCTATTTTTCCTAGTATAGATTTGGATCTGTCCTTCCTAGAATTCACGTGGTTCCCTAATCCAATTCCTCTATCCTTTTTTCTTCCCCTGTTCTCCATATTTAACACATTACCTGATGTCTCACCTATGATTTTCCGTCGCATTTCCTCGCCAACGATAACACCAACAACATCATCAAATTTTAGAGTGTTTGAACCAGAGACATAGTTAATTACAAACTTGACCAATTTGTTCCATCTTTCTGGAAATGAGAACAATATTAGAAGATCCCTAAGCTCATCATCAAAGTCCACTTTTATAGAACTTCATTGATTAGTAGTCATATTAAATTCATTTAAATCATCTACAACAGAATCACCTTCTAACATATTCATATTAAATAATCGCTTCATTAAAAATATCTTATTGGACATCGAGGGTTTTTCATACAGTTTAAATAATGCGTCCATTATCTCCTTCGTTGTCTTTTATTTTGAAATATTGAAAGCCACTAACGCTTCCAAGCTCAACTGTATCATTCCTAGTGCCTTTCTGTCAAGAACCTCCCATTATTCATGGTTGTTGGATTCTTTTCTATTCCTCCCAATAGTAGGAATAGACCCTTCTGATATAAATTATCTTCCAATTACATATTCTGTAGCTGGTAGTTTTGGCCGTTAAATTCCTCGACCCTAAACTTTTCATCTTCTGCCATTGCTCCCACTCGAACCAGGAACCCTCTTTTCCTGTGAGTTACCTTTTGCTATGATACCAGTTGTTAGAAAAATAAGATCGCGGAGAAATAAAATAAAACAAATGAAAAAATAAAACACAGAAGGTACACAATACAATAGAGACACATACATATGTGTTTCACCTAGTGTGGGATACATCCACCAGAGAAATTTCCAAGTACTTCCTTTTTATTATCCAACAAAATGAAGGGATACAACCTACAACACACCTGTTGTAACTTCCTCTTCTTTCTCTCACAATCTCCTCTCTTAGAATACAATATTCATGATAATTCCCAGCCACAATACAATTCCCTCAAAAAGAGGGTTGCCTTCTAGGGAAAAAAAGCCTAAAAATAACTTCTACCGTCAGATTTGCAACTTTATAATGAACGATCCAAATTGACTATGGAATTACAATATTTTACAAGGCAATTTTCCCAATATTTCACTTCGGGGGCACTGCACCTGAATCCCCCGTCAGGGGGGGATACAAAAATTGTTGCCACCCCCCTTGGACCCCCTTGGCGATAGTTGTGGGGTGGAAATCCCACCTGCACCCCCCCCATTAGGGAATGAGGTCCAAACATGGCTCAAACAAACCTATGAATCAGGAAGATAATCAAGATCCACAACCAATAGGTTTTTCCATACCATGGATATGGTCCCCTAAAGATGGTATATCTAGGAGGAACTATGGAAAAAAACAAGTGAGTGGTGTTGGACAATTGAGAGGGGGCGTTTGAATCAGTTGTTACTATTCTTAAATAATTATATCCATTTTAAAACTCATTACAGAACACTCAATGATGATCACAATAAATAAGCAATAGAGTATTCAACATCAATCACACACATGTATACTGCAGAGACAGATATTCCTGAGGAAACCCATAAAGGGTGAAAACCTCTTCTTCTTTATATGATAATTATTTTCTGTACATTATCATTCTTATGAGCACTGACTCATAATGAGGCTACCACCTCTGTTTTGCAAGCTTCTACTTGCTGAGAGAACCAACTCTCTAGTTTCTCTAGAACCCACTAGAAGGAAGCACCAACTCCCTGAGTGTTCCAACACCAACTGGTTGGAAGAACCAACTTCCAGTCATACAGGCATCGACCTATATATCAGAGAACCAATGTTCTCTCTTGCACCACCCTGCCACCCTGGTTTCTTTGGCTGCAACCAGATGGAAGCTACAACTCCCTGTGTTCAAGCACCTACTTGAAACTTTGAGGACAACAGTCCTCCCTAAAACCTCCCTTCCACCTTGAAATATAAAACTTTTCTTTCTATGAATTTATTATAGTGATTCATTAGTTGTCATCGACTTTCCAGGCTTATCACTATTTTTCTATGCTACTCTGCTCTCCCGTATCAGCGTCTCACTGCTTGCATCTTCTTGTGCTTTCTGATATTTTTCTTTCTTTCTGCATGTGCACTTCAGCCTTCTTTTACTGTCTCAGTTATGAATCTCTCTTATTTGATTCTACTGAGTTATTTTTCCTTTAGGCTCGATGATTCTACTTGCATAACACACTCTCAAAAATCACAGTCGGATCTCTTCTTTGTTCAACATTTTTATAGTCTCTATGCACCTTGTGCATGCTGCATGTGCTATCCCACTGCATACACTTCACTACGTTCATCATCACTAACCCTTCTCCATCTATCAGTCGACTCTATGATGAGTTTACACTCCACTGGAAGTTTCCTCGAGACTCTTCGTCTTCTCTATTGATCACCCTGAAGAATCTTTGAATTCTCTGGTAGAAACCATCAGTGGTCTCTAACAGTACACCGAGGCTCTTCGAATCCTCTGGCAGGCACCCTACAACTCCTCAAATTATTTGGCAGATGCAATCACTTCGTTCTGGCAGTTACTGAGAGAAACTCTGCGCGTTCATGCATTTTGGCACCTTCTCTCTTCCTGAATAAAACTTCATAGTGGGTGCTAGCTCTTCTCGCTAAGCCCCTTCCTTTCAGGTGACCTATGGCGATGACCAAACACCTATTCATAAGGCGCTTTCACTACTCATTTTTCAGGGATCTAGGGATGAGGCATCTTGACTCTCCAATTTGTGATATCTGAAATGGATCTTAGATGCATGCTAGCTCCTCCCTTAAACCTTCAATGATCTGACCAATGGCTATGACCACAGCCCTATTCAAAAGGGTATTTTGCAATTTTTCATTTCGGGTTTTCTCCCGTGAGTCTCCTTGAGTCCTCATATTACGAACCCCGAAATGGAGCTTGGTTTCTCTAGCTCCTTCCTCCAATGTGACCACCGGCGGTGACCACGGCCTACGCCAAAAAGACATTTCGAATTTCGGCATTCCTATGATGAAGGGTCTCGACACTCCAAGTTGCGATCGCCGAAACTCTGAAATGGATCCATATTAACGGTTCATGCTTTCTCTTGATCAATGAATTAGATTGAATTGTTGTTTCGTGTTTCTCGATTTTGGAAATATTGTGGTGAGACTTCACGACTCTCCATATCGCAATTTCCAAAATGGAGCTTAGTTGTTAGTGCCTTCTTGCAATTCTCGACAAATGTGACCACTCGCTAATCATTTGAGCACTTCGCTCTTCATATCAATGGTCCACATTCCATGGTGATTGGACGACTATCCTCTGCCCCGCAACTTCAGCTTTTGGGACTTAGGGGGAGTGTTGATACTAAAACTCCCGAAACTGAACTCCCAGAATGACGTCACTCGACGACGTGTCGTGACCCAAGAGGCTGCCACGTGTCACTCAGATTTGAAATATTCACGTACTTGAAATATCAAATCACCTTGACACTTGTCCTTGTATTATTGTGCCACGTGTCCTTGCTGAGATAGGCTGTCACCTGTCCTTTCTGACGTGGTCTGTCATGAACTACCTCCTGGATCTAACAACCTAGATTAGTCCTTGATCCAATGACTGAGATTATGTCACAATTTCGCATATCACAAGTTTGAGAGGTGAAGGCACCTCCTTGCTTTGACTTTCCAGTCAGCAAAATGATGATCTTTCACCACGTGTCCTTCTTGGATCGACGATTCACATTTCGCCTTGACATGACGGCTCAGATATTTTTGCAGTTTCATGTATCATGAGTTGGAAGGTTAGGCCTCTCCTTCCTTTGACCTTTTAGTCAGCGAAATGATGAAATTTAGCCACGTGTCATTCTTCGATCGACGGTACATATTTCTCCTCGATCTGATGGCTTAGATCTTTTCGCAACTTCACATATCGTGAGTTGGAAGGTTAGAGCACTTCCTTCCTTTGACTTTCCAGTCAGTGAAATGTTGATCTGTGACCACGTGTCCTACCCGAAGATGGAAGGTCCTCCTGCTTTCGGGATTTTGTAAGCCCGCTTCTCCTTTCACTTTAAAGAACATCCAGGTTCTCCTGGATCCAACGATGGTTGGACCCTGCACTCGGATCTAATGCCCGAGATTTGTCCTCCATATCTGCGCTCCTCCTGTCTTAATTCAGATCTGACGGTCATCGGGAATTTTGAATGGGTACCAACGATCACTATCACTTTTCCTCCCGAGCTTCTCCTTCTTGTGTGTTCTTGCCATCAATGACAAGCGCATTTTTCTTGTGAACATGTCAACCATACCCCCCTTTAGCATTGATGGAAACCCTAAAAGGATGCACTATTATTCTTAGACCTCGATCTCCAACCATAGCATCCAGTCATGTTGTTCTTCTCCCCCTTTGACATCAATGTCAAAAGAAAAAACGCGCTCCCCTGAGTTTTTGCAATAATTTTTCAGAGGTATCATATATTCAACCAACACGAACTCCCCCTAACAGGATGGATTCTCTTAGATATGAGACAGGATGACACCTAGCTTCTGATGGAGATATTCAAATGGTGTCTTGGCTAGGGGTTTAGTAAAGATGTCTGCAGTTTGTTCTATGGTTGGAATGAATTGAACCTGAACAATCTGATTGGTGACCTGCTCTCTCAGAAAATGGTATTTTATGGGAATATGCTTGGTCTTCGAATGGAATACAAGATCCTTGGACACACTTATGGCACTAGTGTTATCACAATGAATTGGGATAAGTGCAGTATATTTTACCTCCAAGTTTGCAAGTGTATGAATCATCCATAATACCTTAGTGCAACAAGTAGCAGCGGCAATGTATTATGCCTCTGTAGTTGATAAGGAAATGGAACCTTGTTTTTTGCTCAAACACGCTAGTAGAGAATCTCCTAAGAAGAACGCACCTCCACTCGTGCTTTTCCTTTCATCCATGCAGTTAGCCCAATCAACATCTGAGTAGAATGATAATTGAAAATTCTGATTCTTAATATACCATAGGCCATAGTTCACTGTTTCTTTCAAATATCTGAATATCCCTTTGACAGCTAGCAAATGACTTTGTTTAGGTGCAGACTGATATCTTCCTACCATTCCAACAACATGCATTATGTCTAGATGAGATGTTGTGATGTACAGCAGGCTGCCTATCATTTACCTATATAAACTTTGATCAAAATCAGGTGAGTCATCATCCTTTCTTAATTTGCATCCAGTAACCATAGGTGTGCCCACAGTTTTAGAATCTTCCATTTGAAACCTTTTCAACATTTCTCTTAGATATTTTTCTTGAGAAATGAACATTCTTTCAAACCTCTGAGTAATTTGTAGACCAAGAAAAAATGACATTTCGCATATCATAGACATTTCAAACTCAGACTCCATGGCAAAAGAAAACCATTGTACCAATGAATCCTTATTACATCCAAAGATGATGTCATCTAAATAGACCAACACGATGAGAAAATCATTACCCTATGTTTTGATATATAGATTGTTGTCAATTGTTCCTCTCTCAAACCCTTTGTCTTGTAGATACGTATCCAGTCTGTGATGCCAGGCACGAGGGGCCTGTTTTAACCCATATAAAGATTTCTTAAAATTGCATACAAAATCAGGGTTATCAGATAATTCAAAACCCTCGGGTTGTTCCATATAGACTTCTTCATTTAAATATCCATTTAGAAAATCTGACTTGACATCCATTTGATATACTTTAAACATTTTATGACAAGCATAGGCAAGAAATATTCTAATAGATTCTAATCTTGCTACGGGCGCAAATATTTCATCAAAATCCAGTCCTTCTATTTGAGCATAGCCTTTACAGACCAATATTTCTTTGTTCCTGACAACTTGTCCCTGCTCATTCAACTTATTCTTAAAGATCCATTTGGAACCAATGATATGTTTACCTTTAGGTCTAGGAACCATCTCCCATGTATTGTTTTTCTCAATATGATCAAGTTCATCATTCATTGCTTTAACCCAATGATCATCTTTCTAGCTTCATTAAAATTCTTGGGTTCCAGCATGGATATGAAGGCTATATGTGATTGTTCAGTGTTTTTTATTATCTTTCTCCTGGTTTGCACACCTTTGTCTTTTTCACCAATTATCTGACTTGTAGGATGATTCTTTTGAGTGATTCTGGAGGAGGAATTTAAAGTTATTTGTTGATTTGAGTTTGTCTAAATATTTGCATCTTCATCTAGCTCAAAATATTCTTGTTCTAATTCTTGGACCTGTTCATCTTCAAATTCATCTATATCTGTTGTTGTTGATTCAGTATTTTTCACCTCTCTTTCTAGGATTCCTTCATCAAATTTTATGTCAATACAGTCAACCAATCTATGCAGCCTCTTATTATAGCATCTGTATCATTTACTGTTTGTAGCATACCCTAAGAAGATGCCTTCATCAACCCTGCCATCATACTTGCCAAGGCTCTCATAATTATTCTTTATGTAACACTTACTCCCAAAGACTTTGAAGTGTTTGATTGAAGCAGGTCTCCCATACCACAGTTCATAAGGTGTCTTGTCGGTGTGTGGTCTGAGGTGGGATTTGTTAAGAACATGGACTACTGTGTGTATTACTTCTACCTAGTAGGTTTGACCAATGCTCTTCTCATTCATCATTGACCTGGCCATTTGCTGCATTGTTTTGTTTTTCCTCTCAACTACTCCATTTTGTTGTGGAGTTTTTGGGATTGTGCATTCTCTCTTGATCCCATGTTCATCACAGAATTCATTGAACTCACTTGACATAAATTTGCCTCATCTGTCTGATCTTACTACCTTTAACCTCTTGCATGTTTGATTCTCAGTTAAAGAATTAAATATTTTAAATTTCTCAAATACTTCAGATTTTTCCTTGAGAAAGGCAACCCAAGTAAGTCTACAGTAATCATCAATGATCATCATGAAGTAGTTTTCTTTCCTTGTGCCTTCCTGTCTTGATGGTCCACATAAATCCATATGAACTAGTTGGAGTGATTTCTCTGTTGAAATAGATCTCTTGGATTTAAACTTTGTCTTGGTAAGCTTTCCTACTTTGCAGGGTTTACACACATAATATTGTGGCTTTGATATTCTTGGAAGATCTTCTACTGCCTCAAGATTTTTGAGCTTGATTAAGTGATCAAAGTTTAGATTCCCAAGTATCTTATGCCATAACTAGCTCTCATCATGTTTTCTTAGATGACATTCTTATCTATCTTCTTTTAGCACATATACATTATTTTCTATCCTTATGCCTTTAGCCACCACTTGTCCTGGATTTACAGACTTTATCTTGCAGTCATTGGAAGTGAACACCACTTCACATCCTTTGTCACACATTTGAATTACACTGAGTAGATTATGTTTCAGCCCATCTACAAAAAGAACATATTGGGATTTTACTTTTCCATTACTTAAACTCACCATCCCTTTACCCTTGATTTTACCTAGAGCATCATTTCCAAAGGTTATGTTTCCTGATTTTCTTTCACTTAGATATAGAAACTTACATTTGTCTCCCGTCATATGTTTGGAGCATCCACAGTCTATATACCAAGGGTTGTTTTGTATTTGAGCTGACAACACTAATACACACTTGTCACTTTCTCTCTTCTTCCAAACCTTGACATTTTTAGTAGAGGAATTCAAATCTGGTTCATAGTTCTTTAAGAAACAGTCAACAACTTTATGTCCAAAATTATTACAGATGTGACATTTTGATTTGTTGAATAAGGGATCATAACGATTGTTATGCTTAACCTTTTTCCTTTTCCCAGCCATCAAGTGATTTGCAGTCTGTGATGGTTTGTTACTTGGTTGTCTCATTCTTTGTTGTGGCAGATACCTATACCTTGAATGTCTTGATTTCTCATATCTAAATTTTAAAGAATAGTTTACAACTTTGTGACCAAAATTAGAATAGAAAAAGCAATATCCATAGAAAAAACCTTGGTACCTGGAAAATGGATGTCTTCTTTGAGAAGGTCAATTTCTTCCATCCTGATGATTTTTTTCAGCAGAGAGTGTTTTATTTCTCTGATCTACAATTTCAATTATGGTACCTTTTTCTTTACTCCTCCTAGGCAGTCGATTATCTTCTTTTGTTTTTGTAGGTTTGTTGTTGTCATATGTTGTAGATTTGACAAACTTGATGGGTTCATTGTTACTTGGCTGACCACTGCTTGATCCCTCTTCATAACCCAGACCTATTTTTATCTTTGGGTTCCTTTGTTGATTTAGAATGGTGGCCAATCTTTCTGAGGCTTTGATACTTGACAGATTCTAATGATACAAGGCTTGAAAATTCTCCAGCTCTTTCCTAGTTTTCACTACTTCTTCCTCCAGAGCTTCACATCTTGTCTTCTTTTCTAATAATTTTTGTTTTAGAATGTCTTCGATTTTCTTTGCCTCTTCTAATTCCACTTTTAGCAGGGCAAAGTCTTCATCAGGTTCTTTACTGCCTTTCTTGAATTGTATAAGCAATTGTTTTTGCTTTCTCGTCTTAATTCTGAGTCTGTCAAGCTCTTCTAGTGCACTGATCAGTTCTCCTTCCAGGTCAACCACAACTTATTCTTCATTAGCATCACTTCTTGTGTTTTTATTATCATAATCCTCTTTGTCCATAATCATGAATTCATTTAGTTTATATTCAATAGAAGAGTCATTGTCTTCACTATCTAAAGGATCATTGTCATTGTTTACACAAAGACGTTTCTTCTTAAAATTATTCTCTTTAAAGAAATTTTTGTGTTTGTGCCTCTCCTCATCATCATATGTCTGATCCTTTCTTTTGTGAGGAAATTTATTTGCAAAATGACCTATATTACCACAGTTGAAACATTTGAAAGGGAGTTTACCTTTGTATTTACTTGATCCCTACTTGAGTCTTCTCACAAATTTTGATTCAATTTCATCAGGCTCAAAATCCTCATTCTTGTCTGCTTTAAATGATGCTTCTTTGGAGGTGGCTTTATCTTTAACTATTCACATTTCATATGCAGTCAACGTTCCTAGAAGTTTATCAAATGCCAAGGATTTTAGATCATTAAGTTCTTCTATAGCAGAGACCTTCGGGTTGAACCTATCCATTAGAGAACTCAAAATTTTCTGAACTAAGGAGGGTTCCTCAATTTTTTCACCAAGTGATTTCATTTCATTTACCAGTTCTTCAACTCTTAGAAAGTAATTTCCAACAGTTTCATCCTCTTTCATCTTCATCTGTTCAAACTGTACTCTGTAGGTTTGAAGAATGGCATCCTTTACCTTCTCATTACCTTCATAACTACTAATGAGTTTGTCCCACATTTCTTTGGCAGTTTCTAAGTGCATAAATTTTACAAATTATGCTTCTGCAAGCCCGCTCAGGATAGCTTTCATAGCCTTAGCATTGAAGCTGAATTCTAGCTTGTCATCCTTATTAGCTAGTACAACTGGCTTTACATAACCAGTATCTACCACATCCTAGACATCTGCACCTAAAGCCATTATGTAGGTTTTCATTCTAACTTTCCAGAAGGAAAAGTTTGTTCCATTGAACATAGGGGCCTTATTGGTTGAAGTTCCTTCATGTCTTGACATGTTTAAACTCTAGGATATACCCTTAGATAAAAGGGGCCAACTCTAATACCAATTGTTGGAAAACTGAGAGGGGGGGGGGGTTGAATCAGTTGTTACTTTGCTTAAACAATTATATCCTTTTTTAAACTCATTACAGAACACTCAATGATGATCAGAATAAATAAGCAATAGAGTATTCAACATCAATCAAACACATGTATAATGCAGAGACAGATATTTCTGAGGAAACCCATAAAGGGTGAAAACCTCTTCTTCTTTATATGATAATTATTTTCTGTACATTATCATTCTTATGAGCACCGAGTCATAATGAGGCTACCACCTCTGTTTTGCAAGATGCTACTTGCTGAGAGAACCAACTCTCTGGTTTCTCTAGCACCCACTAGAAGGAAGCACCAACTCCCTTAGTGTTCCAACACCAACTGGATGGAAGCACCAACTTCCAGTCATGCAAACACCAACCTATATATCAGAGAACCAATGTTCTCCCTTGCACCACACTGCCACCCTGATTTATGTGGATGCAACTAGTTGGAAGCTACAAATCCCTGTATTCAAGCACCTACTTGAAAACCGGAGGACAACAATCCTCCCTAGCACCTCCCTTCCACCTTGAAATATAAAAAATTGTTTTCTATGAATTTATTACAGTGATTCAATAGTTGTCATCAGCTTATCAGGATTATCACTATTCTACTATGCTTCTCTGCTTTCCTGTATCAATGTCTCACTTATTGCATCTTCTTGCACTTTCTGATCTTTTGTTTTCTCTCTACATGTGCACTTCAACCTTCTTTTACTGTCTTAGTTATGCATCTCTCGTCTTTACTTCTACTAAGATATTTTTCCTTTAGGCTTGATGCTTCTACCTGCATAACACACTCTCAAAAATCACAACTGGATCTCTTCTTTGTTTTGCATTTTTATAGTCTCTGTGCACCTTATGCATGTTTCATGCGCTATCCCACTGCGTACACTTCACTGCATTCATCATCACTGACCCTTCTCCATCTGTCAGACGAATCTATGATGAGTTTACACTCGACTGGCAGTTGCCTCGAGACTCTTCGTCTTCCTATCGATCACCCTTAAGACTCTTTGAATTCTCTGGAAGAAACCATCAGTGGTCTCTAACAGTTACACCAAGGCTCGTTGACTCCTCTAGAAGCCACCCTACAGCTCCTCAAATTCTCTGGTAGATGCAATCACTTCTTTCTGGCAGTTATTGAGAGAAAATCCGTGTGTTCATGTGTTTTGGCACCTTCTCTCTTCCTGAAGAAAACTTCATAGTGGGTGCTAGCTCTTCTGTCTAAGCCCCTTCCTTTCAGGTGACCTTTGGTGGTGACCAAACACCTATTCATAAGGTGCTTTTGTGACTTGTGTTTCAGGGATCTGGGGATGAGGCATCTCGACTTTCCAAGTTGTGATCTCCGAAATGGAGCTTAAATGCATGCTAGCTCCTCCCTTAAACCTTCAATTATGTGACCAATGGCTGTGACCACAACCCTATTCAGAAAGGCATTTCGTGATTTCACATTTCGGGTTTTCTCCCGTGAGTCTCCTTGACTCCTCATATTGCGAACCCCAAAATGGAGCTTGGTTGCTCTAGCTCCTTCCTCCAATGTGACCACCGGAGGTGACCACAACCTACGCCAAAAAGGCATTTCGCATTTCGGAATTCTTGTGATGAAGGGTCTCAACACTCCAAATTGCGATGGCCAAAACTCTGAAATGGAGCCATTTTAACGGTTCATGCTTTCTCTTGATCAACGACTCAGATTGAATCGTTGTTTTGTGTTTCGCGATTTCGGAAATATTGTGGTGAGACTTCACGACTCTCCATATCAAAATTTACGAAATAGAGCTTAGTTGTTAGAACCTTCCTCCAACTCTCGACGATGTGACCACTACCTATGACCACTCACTAATCATTTGAGTGCTTCTCTCTTCAGATCAATGGTCCACATTTTGTGGTGATTGGACGACTATCCACCGCACCGCAACTTCATCTTTCGGGACTTAGTGGGAGTGTTGATACTAAAACTCTCGAAACTGAACTCCCGGAATGACCTCACTCGATGATGTGTCGTGACCCGAGCAGTTTCCATGTGTCACGTAGATTTGAAATATTCACATACTTGAAACATCAAATCACCTTGACACTTGTCCTTGTATGATTGTGCCACATGTCCTTACTGACATAGGTTGCCACCTGTCCTTTCTGACATGGTGTGTCATGAACTATCTCCTGGATCTGATGGCCTAGATTAGTCCTTGATCCAACAGCTGATATTGTGTCGCAATTTTTCATATCGCGAGTTCGAGAGGTGAGGGAACCTCCTCCCTTTGACTTTCCATTCAACGAAATGATGATCTTTCACCACGTGTCCTTCTTGGATCGACATTCCATATTTCACCTTGATCTGATGGCTCAGATCTTTTCGCAATTTCGCATATCGCGAGTTGGAAGGTTAGGCCTCTCCTTCCTTTTACCTTTTAGTCAGAAAAATGTTGAACTTTAGCCACGTGTCCTTCTTGGATTGACAGTCCAAATTTATCCTCGATCCGATGGCTCAAATATTTTCACAACTTCACATATCGCAAGTTGGAAGGTTAGAGAACTTCCTTCCTTTGAATTTCCAGTCAGTGAAATGTTGATATGTGACCACGTGTACTTCCCGAAGATGGACGGTCCTCCTGCTTTCGGTATTTTTTAAGCCCACTTCTCCTTGCACTTTAAAGAACGTGCAAGTTCTCCTAGATCCAACGATGGTCGAACCCCATGCTCAAATCTAACACCCAAGATATTTCCTCCATCTGTCCGCTCCTCCTGTCTTAATTTAGATCTCACGATCATCAGGAATTCTGAATGGGATCCAACGATCACTGTCGCTTCTCCTCCCAATCTTCTCCTTCCTATGTGTTCTTTCCATCAATGACAAGCATATTTTTCCTGTGAACATGCCAACAAATGGACCCATATGACTTCCCAAATCCTTTCGACATTCCGTTTCACTTCGGATAATCCAGTTATTAGTGAAGCTCTCGATCAGGCTAAGGACTTTATTTTTCACCAGTAGCCAAAGGTTGTTGGTCCACAAGTGGCCTTCTCATATCACTAGTCAATGGCCAAGCTAAAAGAAGTAGTACATTGTTGGAATATTGAAATGGACAACATTGACAATGAAGACGCCTACGACGTCCAGATCCAAGAATACAAAGGATAACGTGTAGTAGAGGGAAGTGTGGTGGATATGACCATGTCAGATTATACTTTCCCTATCAAGAATAAGAAACACAATATTTGGATAGAATAAGCAACAAAGATGGCCATTATTGGGTATTAATGAGACAAGGAAACCATCACCCAAGTTGTTAACCTCCTTAAAGAGTATGAAGACTTATTTCCTCAAAGTTTTATTGAGATGAAGGGAATCATAGGATCCTTAGGAGCTACATCGCATGTTGGATGCCGAGATCGTTGTCCCTATCGAAGAATCAGACTAGATCGATCCCATGGTTTTTGAATCGAAAAAGGCCAGGGAAATTTGGATATGCGTCGATATGTGGAGCCTCAACGCAAATTTTGTGCATGATGATTTCCCAACTCCATTCACAGCCGAGGTGTTAGAGAATGTTGGCGACATGGAATTCTATTGCTTCACGAATGGTGTTGGATAAGAATTTTGGTTAAGTTTTGGGATCTGCACCACAAGAAGTCAAAGAAAAAAAGGCAGTTAGAATATGGACTAGAGTGTGTGCTAGGAGTGGAGTTTAAGGAGTCAAAGTGCGCGATAGAAGGATGCATGATGGAGCATTGAACAAAAGGCGAAAAATGGTTATAGACCATTGGTTTTTTGGGACATTTTTTTCCACTTTTGTAACGAGCTTAGCCCTATTTTTATGTATAAATATGTAAATGGTTTTTGGGTAAAGGGGTTGGACAGAGGAGAATTTCTTAGTGATTTTTGGTAAGGGAGTCTGATTTTTGGAAGTAGTCTAAGGTATGAATAAGGAGTGAAGCTTGCATTACAGCAGAATGGCTAGGTAGGTTTGGGTAATTTTAATATTGCATATTTTGTAGCACAGTGTGCAGTTGTAAGGGAATCACCAATGACTAATAAAGGAAGCCAGTCGTTGTGGACGTATCCCAAGTTGGGTGAACCACGTTAAAAACTGTGTGTTGTTATGTGTTTTCATGTTATGATTTTTAATGTTATTGCGCAATGATGATAATTCTTAAGTATGATGATGAGTGCCTCACTCCCACTCATCACTGCAGAACCTTGGTTGTTGTAGCCCCTCTAGATTCCTTGGATGAGGCTTCACTTTCTCTGTAGGTGATTCCTAAAGGGATGAATTCTAGGGTTTTGTTGGTATATAGATGATTAACCCCAGGTCTTCTCACTACATGCAAATAAATGGTTCCATTTCTAGGACTGTGTAATTGAGGGGAATGTTTTAGAGGCCGAATAGGGAAGAAATCAAAAAATGGCTAGAGAGGAAGCAGTGATACTTTACCAGAGAATAGAATAGAAACCCTCGGCTTAGCGATTAATAGTGGTTACAAAGGTATGTTTTCACAGATTTGCATAAAATTTGCTTTGGTGAATTTCCGATTATTTTGACTGAATGGTTAGAAAGGCTAGTGGAGAATGTTGGGAGATATAGAGCCAAAGCTTTAAGAAAATGGACTCTTGAATTGATTAGACAATTGAATACAATAAGTAATAAGGTTTCTCACATGGTTGACTTCTAGTTGAATAGTATAGTGGGTGGTTATATTACATAATTTCCAGTAGATTGTACCCAGTCTTATAGTGTCGTAGAAAGGGACTTTTTCAAGAGTCCGCACAAAAGATATTTGAGAACATTTTCTACTTGGATAAATATGTTACTGTGCGATAAGAATGTCATGAAAATGTATTCTGGCAGCTAGGCGCCTTTGTGAACATATGGGAATTGTTAGGGACCTAACCCCTCACGTAAGTAGAATAATATATTTCCATGTAATAAAGGTCAATATTAATAAGGCCTATCAATAAGTAAGAATAAGTCCAATGTAAGAAGACCTAATAGAAGCTTCTACTTCTAGAAGGATATTCCTCTAGATGGTTCTTTCGATAGAAATATTTAGTATAAATAGGAGTCGAGGGTATGAGAACTTTTTCCTGGGATATTATTATAATAGAGCTATGCTCTTCTGTAGGTTGCCCCCTCAAAGAGGGAAGTGAAAATGTTTCTTACTTATCAAAGTGCTCTTTCTGGTGTTATTCTGGTATCATTTTGGTATTATTGTGGTATTGTTATGGTTATATTGTTGTTCATATTCCATTTATAGCTATTTATTTATGTTATGCATACTTTTTTATATCTGGAATATTACAAGTGGTGTTAGAGAACCTTCCTCGGTAGAAAATCGTGGGTTAATTTTTTTTCAGGGTAGGGACGTATTCCAACATATTTAAGCTACAAAGATCTGTCATTATAAGCATAAGACCGCAGTCATGGATTCATACTGTAATGCCCCCAAGGCCGAGCCCTATTGTAAATCTTGTTTATGAAATGAATTGTAAATATGTTTTATAGGTTGGTGAGCCGAGTTTATATAATCTAGTGGGATTATGTGATTGTTCGGAAAGAGAGCCTAAGTGTTGAAGGCCAAGAGCCTGATTTTGTACCTGTATTTATGCGAAACAGTAATAAAATATAAACACCACTGCGTGCAGACCGACCACTATGAATGAGTGATGGGGGACTAAGCTTCCACAGAGTGGGCAAGGGATTAGGGGCTGGAATGTGGGAAGAGGAGCTAAGTGTTGAGCCTAGGGGGATAAGCCTGGGGGCTTAAGTCCTTGCAGAATAATATTAAAATATTATTCCAAAAGACATGTGAATATTATGTTTTATCCTAAGTTCTTTTTGGGAAAGACAAACAACTTCCAAATGGAAGGAATGCATGCTGAAGGAATGCATGCATTTTCATGGGTGACAAGTGTCAACCCAAGCCCATGAAAATAAAATGGATGAGATGATCCGTGTTGGGGGTTCCTCCACCATTCGACCCTCGACAGCCTGAGCATGAACCGGTCTGACCTCTATAAGATACCTTGTGCAATTCTGAAACCATGGGGAAAAAGTTTGTGTTGATTTCAGGGATAGCCGGTGTTGATTTCTGGAAAGCCGAGACATCCTCTATCTGAACAGATTGAGCCTGTGTATAGAATCTTTGTTCCAAAGCCATAACTGTGAGACCATCCTGTCATTGTTGAGCCTGTTGGAAATCCCATGTCTGATTTCCCCATTGGCTGTTGTGGCCATGCAGTGTTGGATTGTGTGTGGCTTGTTGGCTAGTTTGTACAACACTCTCTCCAGGTGAGAGAGGTGAGTGAAGTTGGAAGAACAGGTTGCTTGGCCTGTGAGCGGTTCTCTCGAGGTGAGAGAGTGCATAGATGAAGGAGAGAACTCCTTGAAGGAACCCTGTAGCTGCCACAGAGCTCAGAGACTTTCGGTCCACTCTATTGTTGAAACCCAAGGCAAGGGAGGTTAGCAGTCGAAGGACTGTCTAGGTGACAGAGAAGGTGTATACTCCTAAGGTGGAACAAGCATGTGGGGAAGGAGAGTCTATGGGAAGTGAGTATGAGTGGTTCCTGGGAGAGAATTCCCTCCTTGTGCCCGTGTGTTTTCCCTGTAACCTCAGCGTAGCCTAGGATTCCTTGCCTTGGGGTGGAGCTTAGTCCCAGCTCGAGGGTGACCTACTGCTGAGCTTGATGAGTAGCGCGGTCTAAGGATGGGAGATTCGTGGAAGGCCTGCACCTAGTTGGTGGAATAACCACCATTTTCAAAGATAAGTACCAGATGATGTTTCAATTATGTTACTACATGTCTGTGTATTTATTTTATTATGTATTCTGTTGTGCAACAATTTAATGTGAAAGCCATTGATTATTTATAATAGAAGTAATTCTTATGGTTACTCTAAGTTTAATGTGTTTAACCTATTTTAAATGCATGTCATATATATATATATATATATATATATATATATATAAGCATGAGATTGTTTTTCCGTGAAGTAGCACCTACCCGGCTGATGAGAAGAGAGCGTTACAGCTCCAGGTGAAAGAGTGCTACAGTATGGTATCAGAGTGTTATGGCTATGAGTGAAGTTGTGAGAGGTGCTACAATTTGGTATCAGAGACAAGGTTTCGATGCTAAGCCTAGATGGGCTAGATAAGGGTCTTTGGACCAAGAGTTTGAGGAGGAATTGTGTCGGGAGGACCAATTTCGGACTTTTGAGTGCTCCTGAGTGCCAAGGAGATTACTTGACCATACTTACAAAACTCAGGAGGTGTAGCAGTGTTATGAAACCGCATTCGGTGTGGTATATGTCCACAGGGAGAGAGGACTCCACACCAGAAGTGTTGGAGCCGTAGGATCTGTTCGGGGAAAAAGGAGAACCCTCGTGACTGTCAGATCCAGAAAACATGCTCAGGTTTTAAAAACCCTTTGGAGTTGCACATGAATGTGGAAATCGTGATACGTGAAACCCTGAATTCGTCGGGACCATCCATCAGGGAAAACACATGGTTATGGGATGGCATTTCGACACCCGAGAAACCAAAAGGGAAAAACCTTGTTTTTGCAAGTCCTGAAATAGAGAAAACCAAAATTATGAAACAATCTACATCATAGATCATAAGATAGGAACTTGATCGTTAGATCAAGTGGATGGGTAGACAGTAATTTCAGGATTTTGGCAAACAGAAGTTCGAGAGGTGTGGATGCACGAACTTCCAATGCCCGAAACCCTGAAATGCCAGAAGGATCTGCGTCGTAGATTTCAGAATGGTCTAATCGTTGGATTTCACTTGGAATGGACATGGACACATGGGTGTGTACCACGTGCCAGTGGGGGAAAAGAAAAGTGAGCATGGTGGGACCCGATGACATCACCATAGATAACGTGGACCCCCCTGAGGGTGCCACTCGCCACTGTAGATATGGAGACAGTTGTGCTATGTGGGTCCGGAGGGTAAAGTAAATTGAGATTTTGGAATTCGCAAAGGAGGAGAACGAGGGATCAACACTCCAACTCGCGAAGTTGCGAGTTGCAAGAGGTGTTAGCACTTAGACCTAGCCTACGGTTATGTAGCAGGCGCTATTGAGGAGGGATCCATACATGTATCGCATCTCGAGTATCGGCATTTGGAGGAAGAAGAGTCGAGGGTCTTCGACTCACGAGATCGCGAAGTTGTGAAGGGTGCCTTTGGTTACGAGGGTGGGGAGAAAGAGGAAGCTATCACGCGAAAACTTGAAGTGTCGAAGTCCCAAAATTTTCGAAGACAAAAGAACTGTCGAGGATTTAACTATTGGATCTTCATGGACCGAGACCCCAAAGTTCCGAAGTCCTGAAATTTGTAGAGCCAAACAAAGCTCAGAAAACTTGATGGAATCGAAATGCTTTTCTTGTTCACGTTGGTTTATGAATGTTGTAAGTTTTCTTGAAGTTTTAAGGGCCTGAAAAAACTTCGATTGATTGCACCTTGTGTGTGTAGATTTCAACGAGTGTCAAGTCAACCGTGAATCTATGCCAAGTATAGAAATGGAAGATGTGCGGATTGCCTCCATTTCAAAGAGCGAAAGAGAAGGAAGGGATGTCAACCTGGGAGTCGAAGGATCGAACTCCAATGGGCATGGAAGAGAATTGGATAAGGAAGGACATATGATGAAACTCATTGAAATATTTCAGAAAGATGCCCAGGCTCGTCGAGTTGATAGTTGAAAGTTCATGAGGGTCAGGAATCAACAGGGAGAATTCAACTTAAAAGTGTTGAAGAACCTGTAAAGAATAGAAAGGAAGTTGGAGAAGAGGAGTGGCTCAAGCAAGACAGAGAGCTACAGGACCCATAAGAGGAAAAGAAGATCAAGAAGTGTCAGAACCCCTAAGAGGAGAAGAAGATTGAGGAGTGGTAGCAGACATCATCATTGCTCCCCAAAGCATTCCAGCAGGGAAGCATGCAGTAGTTCAAGCCCATCCCCTACCTGAAAACACCGAAGCTCTGGAGTGGATGAATTGAAAGGGGAGATGAATAAGATCAAGCCTCCAATGTTCGATGGAGAACATAAGAAGGAGGAATATGCCGAAACATGGTTGCTAGGCATGAGGAAATATTTCCAACTGCATAATTATTCCCCTCATGCAGAAGGAAGAATTGTGATGTATCAACTAAAGGGAAAAGAATCCATGTGGTGGAATCAGTTTGTTCAGGTGAAGCACATCAAGGAGAAAGATATCACTTGGAATGAGTTCAATGGATATTTCGATAAGAAATACCTGACTAAAAGATACTATGACAGAAAGATGAAGGAGTTCTTCGAACTCAAGCTAGGCAGCATGACCATCAATGAATATGAAAAAAGGTTTTTGGAACTACTGAAGTATGTTTCATTCATCCAAGATGAGGCTATCAAGATTCAGAGATATCTGAGTGGACTACCACCTTCTATTGGTGACAAGATTCAGTATGATGATCCTAAGACTATGGAAGAAACAATAAGAAGGGGAAAATGCTTATATGAACAACAAAGAGAAATGTCTACTTTTCGAAAGGCTTGGGATTATTAGAAGAAGTTTAGGAAAGAGAAGAGGCAGAAGGGAAACAAACCTCCCTTTTTCAGAAACAGTCCTCAGGGACAACCATCTTTCAGAGACCCCAGGAAGGCTGAAGTGGGTGAGCAAATGCCTAGACCACCACTTATGGAGTGTTGGGGATGTAAAAGGAACCATAGGTACAGGGACTGCCCCTACAGAAAAGATAAAGCAAGAACCGTCCACAATGTTCAGCAAGCTGAAACAGTGGAGGATATGGGTAGCAGGATGCCAAGGATCTATGTAGCTCTAGACAACAAGCAAGCAGAATTTCAATCGCACATGATTGAAGTGGAAGGTATGATCAACAACTGACCATTTATTATTTTAATTGACTCAGGGGCTAGCCATAGTTATGTAGATCCTAGAGTGGTGGAAAGTTTGCATTTATCAAGAAACAAACATGAAAGGTCTTGGTTAGTGTAGTTGGCTACAGGAACCAAGGGGAAGGTCACTGAATTGGTTAAATCCTGTTCGATAGACACGAATGGATTGAGCACGAAGGCTTAAGTGAATATTCTACCTTTATGCTCTTATGACTGCTTAATTGGGATAGACTAGTTGGACCAACACCATGCCCTCCTAGACTGTCATAACAAGAGGTTTACATGCCTGGATGAGGAGGGAAATAGGAAAACAGTCCAAGGAATTTCTAGAGTTGTGGCTGTTAGAGAAATCTTAGCCATGTAGTTGAAGAAGTGTTATAAGAAAGGCTGTCAATTATTTGCAGCCTATGTGGAGGAAGCATCCAGAGATGAAGTCTCAAGAATTGGAGACCATGAGGTACTCACAGAGTTCAAGGATGTATTTTAGGAGATACCTAGATTACCTTCGAAGAGAGACATTGATTTTTCTATAAATTTGATGCCTGGAGCAGCTCTGATGTTGAAAGCTCCTTATAGAATGAGTACGCCAGAGCTGAAAGAGTTGCAATTGTAGCTCGAAGAGATTTTGAAGAAGGGGTACATTCACCCCAGTGTGTCACCTCGGGGTGCCCTAGTCCTATTCATGAAGAAGAAGGATGGGACGTTGAGGCTTTGCATTGATTTCCGACAGTTGAACAAGGTAACTGTCAAGAACAAGTATCCTTTGTCGAGGATCGATGATCTTTTCGATCAGTTGAAGGGTGGGAAAATATTTTCGAAGATAGATCTCAGATCAGGATATCACCAGGTAAGAATAAAGGATGAGGATATCAGGAAGACCGCCTTTAGAACAAGGTATGGTCATTACGAGTTCACGGTGGTGCCGTTTGGACTGTCAAACGCACATGTTGTTTTTATGTGCTTGATGAATGGTGTATTCAGGAACTATTTAGACAAGTTTGTCATAGTCATCCTAGATGAAATCTTGGTGTATTGCAAGTCAGAGGAAGAGCATGAACAACACCTGAGGATGGTGCTACAAGTGTTAAGAGAACACTAGTTGTATGCCAAGTTGAGCAAATGCTTATTTTATCAAAGACAGATCCATTACTTGGGACATATTATTTCAGAAGAAGGGATCGCTATGGATCCTGAGAAGGTTGAGGCCATCTGAGAATGGTCATTGCTAAGGAATGTGATAGAAGTTATATCCTTTATGGGTCTGGCGGGATATTATAGAAGATTTATTGCAGGATTCTCAAAGATAGCTCACCCTATCACTTCCTTGCAAAGGAAGGAGAACAATTTTCAGTGGAATGAAGAGTGTGAAGAGAGTTTCCAACGATTGAAGCAGTTGTTAACCAGTGCTCCAATCCTAAGAATTTCAAATCCAAATATGGATTTCGTGGTGTGCACAGATGCATGTAAGGAAGGGTTGGGAGGAGTTCTCAGCCAAGATGGATTTGTAATCTGTTATGAGTCTAGGAAATTGAAAGACCATGAAAAGAATTATGCCACTCATGACTTGGAGTTGGCAACAATCGTCCACACTCTGAGGAAATGGAGACATTACCTCATGGGAAGAAGATTTGAATTGAGAACAAACCACCACGGGCTGAAATATTTGTTTGATCAGCTGACTTTAAATGTTAGACAAAGTAGGTGGCTGGAGTTTTTGTGTGAATACAAATTTGATACCAAACATATCAAGGAGAAGGAAAACAAGGTGGTTGACGCACTTAGCAGAAAGGTGCATGAATTGCATGCTACAACCATTAGCATGTACAAGACGGATATAAAGGATAGAATTTTGGAAGCTGCAAGTGTTGATTTGTAGTACAAAGATTTGATAGAAAATCTATAGCATAGTGAAAGGCCACAGAAAAGGGAAAGTTACACCTTAGAAGGTGATGGATTACTTTTGTATAAAGACAGAGTGTATATACCCAACATCCAGGAATTGAAACTGGCGATTCTAAAAGAAATGCATAACGTGACGTATGTTGGGCATCCTGGATATCAGAAGAGTGTGGCAACAGTCAAGAGCCATTACTTTTGGCCAGGTATGAAGAGAGAGATCATTGAATACATTGCCAGATGTATGGAGTGCCAGAAAGTTAAGGCTGAGCATAGGCACCCAGTGGGGTTGTTGCAGCCTTTACCCATTCCAGAATGGAAGTGGGAAGTGGTGACCATGGATTTTATTACAGGATTGCCCAGAACGAGCAAGCAGCATGATTCGATCATGGTGGTGGTGGACAAGCTTACAAAAGCTGCCCATTTTATTCCACTAAAAACCACTCACAAGGCAGCAAATGTTGCTAACATATTCTTAAAATAAGTGGCACGCTTGCACAGAATTCCTAAAACGATTGTGTTTGATAGGGACCCGAAATTCACCTCAAATTTCTGGAAAGGAATGTTCAAAGGATTCAAAACGAATCTGAATTTTAGTACATTGTATCATCCTGAGTCTGATGGAAAGATAGAGAGGGTGAACAAAGTAATAGAGGACATGCTGAGAATGTACGTGATGGACAAACTAGCAAGATGGGAAGACTACTTGCATTTGGTAGAATTTGCCTACAATATTGGGTATCATGCATCGTTGAAGATGAGCCCATTTGAAGCACTTTATGGAAGAAAGTGCAACACTCCAGTGAGCTGGGATAATCCAACTGACAGAGTAGTAGTTGGGCCAGAGTTGCACAAAGAGATGGAAGACAAAATGATAAGAATTAAACAAAATTTGAAAGCTGCCCAGAACAGGCAGAAAAGTTATGTTGATAAGAATAGAACCCACAGAGAATTCAAAGTGGGTGATCATGTTTTCTTGAAAGTGAAAACTAACAAGAGTTCCCTAAAGCTGAGAAGTTGCGCCAAGTTGGCAGCAAGATACTGTGGGCCTTTTGAAATCTTGGAAAGGATTGGGCCCGTTGCATACATGCTTGCATTACCTGCATCTATGACTGTACATAATGTGTTTCATGTTTCACTGCTTAAGAAATATATACCTGATGCTAATCATGTTATCGATTGGAATGTGATTTAGGTGGAACTAGAAGGTGTCCTGCAAGTGCATCCTATGTGCATATTGGACAGGAAAAGAAAACAGCTCTGGAATCGATCCATAGAGCTTGTAAAGGTCCAGTGGACCTGGTACGGTCCTAAGGATGCGAAATGGGAGCATGAATATGTTATGCAGACAGAGTACCCTCATCTTTTTGAAAATTTTGAAAAGCTTGCAGATGCAGTGTAAAGTTGCACTGAGGACAGTGTAGAAATAAGGGGGGGAGGGGGGGGGGATTGTAATTTCCCCAAGGCCTAGCCCTATTGTAAATCTTGTTTATGAAATGAATTGTAAATATGTTTTATAGGCTGGTGAGCCGAGTTTATATAATCTAGTGAGCTTATGTGATTGTTAGGCCAGAGAGCCTAAGTGTTGAAGGCCAAGAGCCTAATTTTGTACCTATATTTATGTGGAACAGTAATAAAATATAAACATTGCCACGGGCAGACCTACCACGATGAATGAGTGATGGGAGACTAAGCTTCCATAGAGTGGGCAAGGGATTAGGGGATGGAAGGTGGGAAGAGGGGCTACGTGTTGAGCCTAGGGGGCTAAGCCTAGAGGCTTAAGTCCTTGGGGAATAATATTAAAATATTATTCTAAAAGACATGTGAATATTATGTTTTATCCTAAGTTATTTTTGGGAAAGACAAGCAACTTCCAAATGGAAGGAACGCATGTTGAAGGAATGCATGCAGTTTCATGGGTAACAAGTGTCAACCCAAGCCCATGCAAATAAAATGGCTTAGATGAGTCATGTTGGGGATTCCTCCACCATTCGACACTCGACAGCCTGAGCGTGAACCGGTCCGACCTCTGCAAGAGACCTTGTGCAATTATGAAACCATGGGGAAAAAGTCTGTGTTGATTTTGGGGATAGCCGGTGTTGATTTCTGGAAAGCTGATACATCCTCTGTCTGAACAGATTGAGCCTGTGTGTAGAATCTTTGTCCCAAAGCCATAATCGTGAGACCATCCTGTCATTGTTGAGACTGTTGGAAAGCCCATGTTTGATTTCCCCATTGGTTGTTGTGACCACACAGTGTTGGACTGCGTGTGGCTTGTTGGCCAGTTTGTACAACACTCTCTCCAGGTGAGAGAGGTGAGTGAAGTTGGAAGAACAGGTTTCTTGGCCTGTGAGTAATTTCCAGGTGAGAGAGTGCATAGAGGAAGGAGAGAATTCCTGGAAGGAACCCTGTAGCTGCCATAGAGCTCGGAGACTTTTGGTCCGGTCTGTTGTTGAAACCCAAGGCAAGGGAGGTTAGTAGCCGAAGGACTGTTTAGGTGACAGAGAAGGTGTATACTCCTGGGGTGGAACAGGCATGTGGGGAAGGAGAGTATGTGGGCAGTGAGTATGAGTGGTTCCTGGGAGAGAATTTCTTCCTTGTGCCCATGTGTTTTCCCTGTAACCTCAACCTAACCTATGATTCCTTGCTTTGGGGTGAAGCTTAGTCCTAGCTTAGGGGAGAACTACTGTTGAGCTTGATGAGCAGTGCGGTATAAGGCTGTGAGGTTCGTGGAAGGCCTGCACCTGGTTGGTGGAATAACCACCGTTTTCAAAGATAAGTACCAGATGATGTTTCAATTATGTTACTGCATGTCTGTGTATTTATATTATCATGTATTCTACTGTGCAATGATTTAATCTGAAAGCCATTGATTATTTATAATAGCAATAATTCTTATGGTTACTCTGAGTTTAATGTGTTTAACCTATTTTAAATGCATGTCATATATATATATATATATATATATATATATATATATATATATATATATATATATATATATATAATTAAGCATGAGATTGTTTTTCTGCAAAGTAGCACCTACCCGGCTGATGAGAAGGGAGCATTACAACTCCAGGTGAAAGAGTGCTACAGCATGGTATCAGAGAGTTACGACTATGAGTGAAGTTGCGAGAGGTGCTACACATACATGCGGGAAATACAAGTGGTACTTAAGCGCACATATCTTGGCCACCCTTGTAACCCTTTTTGGTACCCTTTCGAGTGGTAGCGCATCAGACAACGCTTGTATACAGATCGACTTATATCTCCTAAATCCCTTCATAGATAAATTGATTGGATGCTTGACTTATATAGTGCCACTGAGAACAACACTCGAGAATATACTCTTTAGTACCTAGGTAGTCGGGTAGTACGTCTAAGGGAACGATCTATCCTCCTTAGTTAGTGCCATGAGATATTGGGTCGAGTACTATTGTTGGACCCCACACATATATCAGAGAGCTATAGTACAGGGAAAACCCTTGTCTGTAGAACCCTTGAATACCTAACCTTTGGGATGGAAATAAAAATAGAACAAACAAGATCTATTGCAGCGCAACTGTGTCAACTCCTGCATTCGAGTTGCAAAATTACTACACATTTCTTCCTGTTAATCATTTGGGCATTTCATCACTGCAGTATTATTTAGATAGGAGTATAACTCTGCAAGAAAAAAAAAATGAGTCTAGATCCTGTTGGCACCATTATTTGAGACCTATTCCATTGGATTTCTCTCTTCACCCTGATCGCAGTCATACTTATCATTTTTCAGCAAATTTTGTTTTCTCGTGGACCCGACCCCCTTCCAACACCCTTATTTGGGCTTTACCACATTGGATTCAACTCGTCGCCCTGATCGTTGTGATACACTTCACCCATAATCCATTTTATGTGTGGTCCCACCCACCCCTTTTCATTTTCCCTTGTCATCATGGACCATACCCGTAGCCAATACTTGGAAGCTCGCTTCAATACCTTGCACTCTAATTTCATAGAAACCTAACAAGAAGTGAGACAGATCAGTGACAATATTTCCACCACCAATAAAAACATGCATTCCTCCATCGTCACCTCAATCGAGGAACTCAAACAATACCTCAAACAAGACATTACTACCCTGTTTGAATCTGTCACTACAATGATCTGTGCCAATCTGCATATCCCTGCAGATCTTCCCTTATCTGACCCACCTTTGCATACCGAAGGTGAAACTTCCTCTCATTCCCATAATTTTCATCCCCATCACTTTCAGTGTGATCTATGTTTTTCATGTGTGGATGTGAACAAATTTGATGGATTGGATCCCACTGGTTGGGTAACTTAAATGAAACATTATTCCTCTTATTATGGCATTATAGATGAGTTGGTCAAACTCCTGTATGGTGTTGGCAATGGTGGCAATGGAGAAAAAATGTCCACCAAGGGTATGTGGCTTGGACACACTTTGTGGTAGAGATTTATGAACGCTTTTCCATTGACACCAACCATTTAGGCCATTTGACAAATTTGAAACAATCTGGCACAATGGAAGACTTTATAGCTACTTTTGAGTGACTGGATTTTTGTACAGAGGGCATGTCTGATGTTTTTTTTTTAGAATTTTTTATTAGTGGCCTCAAGGATGGATTTTTGTAAAGAGGGCATGTTTGATTCTTTTTTTTTAGAATGTTTTATCAGTGGCCTCAAGGATGAGATTCGTTCCCATGTCCTCATGGCTCAGCCTCAAAGTTGGGTGGAAGCTACTAAAATAGATAAGGAAGAAAAATAATTTGTCTCTTCTCAAAACCGAAAACCCTCCTTTATTCCTCGCACTAAACTAGTAACTCCCACTCCTCCTTCAACTCCACTAAAGATCTAAAAATTGACCAAGGCCAAAATGGTTGAATGCCAACTCAAAGGCCTTTGTTATAATTGTGATGACAAATATTTTTCGGGACACAAGTGTAAGGAACAAAATATTTTTATCAACATCTTGGAGGACGTTTTGGAAGAGGATTTTGAGGCTCCCCTTGTGTTTGTTTCACCTGAACCCATTGACATAACCCCTCTCTCAGACCCTCCTAAAGTAGAACCTATCATTTCCCTAAATTCTCTCACTGACTTCTCTGCTCCCAAAACCCTCAAGCTAATTGGTTACATCAAGCATAGGAAGGTCATCATTCTTGTTGATAGTGGAAGCACCCATAATTTTATTCATCGCCACATTGCCCAAGAAACTAATTGATATACCTGTGCAGTCAATAATTTTCAAATCATGATTGTCAATGGCGGGCCCATGAAATTTGGAGGGCATTGTGAAAATGTGCATCTCCAAATTGGTGAATACCACCTCAAATCTCATATGTTTACTATCGACATGGGTGGTTGTGACATTGTGTTGGGTGCATAATGGATAAGGAATTGGGGTCCCATTCTCATGGATTTTAAGGGATTAACCATGCAATTTGACTAGGAGGGCCAGCAATATAAGTTCCAAGGCATCATCGTTGGTTCCCTGGAAAAAATTAGTTCCCATCACATGGAAAAGCTGCTCAAAAAAAGTCATTCTGGCATTATTTCCCAACTCCATGCCATATAAGCCACCGAGACACCCTCTATGTCACAGGACTATTCCATTCCCCTTTTCCAAGGAGGCCTTCCTCGCAATATCCGTCCCTATTGTCACCCTTTCTCCCAAAATAATGAAATTTAGAAAATTGTTCAAGAACTTCTCAACACAGGTGTTATCCACCCTAGTACGAGCCCCTACTCTTCTCCTGTCATCATGGTTATTAATAAACAAGGTTCTTGGCGCACATGTCCTAACTTTTGTGCCCTCAAAAAATTCACCATTAAAGACAAATTTCTCATTCATGTCATTGATGACCTTGTTGGCACAGGGATAGATCCAAGGTTCAACACTTCAACATCGCACCAACAAAACCCTAACTACCGGCCCTTTCGGCAACACCTGTGAAGCAGATGAAGTCTCACCCGAGGTAGACGTAGGGGTGGTTGCAGGACTCAAGTGTCTACAACCTAGATGGGACACAGATCTATGATTATAACACCAACATAGCACTTAGCAGAAAAGATTCATCATCATTTAACCCTTATTCACATAGCAGATTGAAATCCTAGTTACAAAGCAGCGCGGTATTCAACAAGATCTAATACATCCAACACTTAGCACATAGAAATAGATCAGATCTAGCATTCATTCACATTACTAAGCACTAAGTTATTATATCATATGCATCTAACATATATCATTGCACTAAGCATACATCACATAACAACTATAATGTACAAAGAAACCACAACACAATACATACGTCATTCACCCCAGTGTGGGGCTACGTCCACCAACTCTTCTCTTCTTTATTGTCTTTTTTCAATATTCTACAAGCACAGAGCCATATGAACCCACTTCGCATAGGAAAAGAGATCTGTGTGCACCTCACTAGATCCTCCTTCCCCGAGCTAGGTTTAAGCACAAAGCCTTCTTATAATCTACACACAAGCTTCTTACAATCACTTGCACTTAGCTATGCAAGTTCTTAACACACAACATGCACAAAGCCTCTAGCTCTTCACTAAGCTGATTCTACTAGATCTCTTCAATAATTCCTTCTTACATCGCCTAGATATCTATTTATACATTACAAAAGGGCCTGAACATAGGTCGATATCCCATACCCGTTACATAAACCCTAAACCCAAAAATTCCCTAAGAAGGGGTCAAGATCCCACGATCTCCACTTCACCTTGCGCTCCACCTTCGACCAGCCTGTCAAAGTCCCAAAATCGGTCAAACGTGACCAAGGTTCTCTAAAACTTTTTCAAGGTCCAACAGGCCCCCAACACTCACCTACGACTCGTCCCGAGTCACTCTGATCTAGGTAACTCTACCTCAAATGGATCGAGCTTGGCTTGAGCTGCTTCGACTTGTTGCTTCATGAGAGCCTCCTGCTCGAAGAACTCTTGAATGAAATTCTCACTGATAGGTCCTTCCAATAGTTGTTCAAATGAGGTGACTACTTGTTCTAGTTGTGCACCTTGTCCTTCAATCTCCTTGAAAAGTGTGCAAGCTGCATCCTGTACTGGCTGGAGTCTTTGGGTTACTTCCATGACTTTATTCTAAATGGCATGGGCCTATTTCTGAACCATGCATTGTTCCTGGGCTCTTTTCATCCTCTTGACCGATGATAGTAGCTTCAACTGTGCTTGCACTGTTTCTGCTTGTTGTTTTACCTCCTGGAGTTGTGACTCCGGTATCCGGAGCTCAGGGTCCTCTGCAAGGAGCTCGTAGGTCTGTGCACTTCAACTGCTAAGTTGTTTGCATTCCGAGGCTAATGCCTTGATTCTCTCAACTATGCTCCTCACAGTTTCTTCTCTTATATCTCGTACTTCCTGCAGAGTGCTTGGCACTACTTGTAACTCCAGTTCGACTATCATCTGCTGGAGCTACTGAATGGCTTTAGCAAGCTTCCCTACTTGTATTGCTATTGGGTCTTCTTCCATCTGTTTTAATCCCATCATAGAGAGAAGTTCTCTAATGACTACTTATTTAACTCCAATCTACTCTGTGAACAAATGTTCCTTCTCCTTCTGGATCTACACTCTATCCTCTACAAACTTGGCTTGGATGTCATATTTTTCATGTTGTGCAACTCGACGTTGTTCTTTGGCTTCCTCTTTTGCTTTCTTTAAGGCCTATGTGGACTGTTCCTTTTCCTTCTAGACATGACGAAGGAAAGCATCGGTTGCATCTTCTATTCGGTGGAGCTGGGTAGGTTCATCTCCCAACTTTGTTCCTTCTGAAGATGGGGGCACAATAGATAATGCGCGGCTGGAGTGGAGGGATTGTTGTACCCCTTTCATCTTTGCTTCAATTATTTCATACATGGTCTCTCGTTTGGCTTCATTGCATTGTAAGATATCTTCTAAGCTATGTGAGACAACGACAATGATGAAATCTATGTCATCCATCATGACCATAGTCTACATCTATGGTTTACTAGCTTTAGACTTCTTCCGCGATGTAGGTTTTTTGGGGGAAACCTTTCTTTTATTGGAGGTCTCAGCTTCATCAATAGGGTCCCTAGGCGGTGTTACTTCACCTTGTTTCTTCTCATCTTCTTCTCCCTTTTCTTCTTCTTTGTCTACTTCGTCATCACTTCCCCCTCAAGGTAAGTCTGAAGCAATATCTTCTGATCCGTTGTTCAGCTTCTATACCTTTTCCTTTTTCTTCCTTCTGCTACTGCTAGGTGCATCATAATCTTCGCGAGTGACCAGAGGACTTCTAATTGGGTCGGGTTTGGACAGTTCTTCCTAGTCGACTGGTATAAGGAGCTCTGTGAGCCACTCCTTATTTATTTCTTCCATGTCCTCCTCAGTGAGCTTATAGTAATATTGGAGCTCTTCTTTATGTTTGTCTCCTCGCGCAGTGATATAAATAAAATGTCTATCTACACGGAACTTCACAAATAGTCTGAACCTGTGCAGGGTATTCTGTGTCATGCAAGGGGAAGACTCAATATCCCTCTTCAACTGTAGGTAAGAGGTGTGGAACATCGCATTTGACTACCATTGTTTAGCCATGTCGCTTGAATACCAGAGTGTGGTGAACTTCGCAGCTAAGGGTTTTGATAGCTCAATCTCAGGGAAGGTCGCACCTTCTGGCATCTCCCAAGAAATGAAGGTGATGAGGATCGACAACCAACTAAAATGGAACTCATATCCTTTATCCCGAGCTTTGTGACAGTCTTTCTCTAATTGGTTGATGAGGAATTTCACCAAATTCATTTGTATTCCTTCCATGTATTTTCCTGCGAGGTCGACGACAAACCCCGTGACCTGCGTGGGTCTGGTCTTCCTTACTACCTTACCAGCAATCAACTGGAAGGCTAGGCACACTGTGCCATTCCGGATGGAGGCTACCTTGTAGCCCCGCTTCCCCTTTTCCACATCACCATAGGTGTCTTTGATTGTCTGCACTAGGGTGTGATCTGAAGCCTTCCCTGGATAAAATTCTTATGGGTCTGGTCCTTGCATGCTTAGTCTAGTGATCCGATGGATCAGTGTTGGATATACGGTGATAATCCTGTCCAACCATAGGTAACCGCAATGGAATCATGACAATAGGATCTTAATGCACGCGTTAACCTCGTGATGTCTTCCGAAGTGTGGTATCTTCATCAAGTTCAAGATAGTGGACCTCGCGATGTTCATGGTCCACGGATAGGGGATGATCTTCGAATTCTTCCCCTTGGTCCTGGTGAAATAATTGTATGGTGCAAGCATGCCATAGGACTTGTGGTCTCATAAGTTATAGTCATTGATCTTCAATGCCAGAATCCTCTCCAACTATGTTCTGACTGTGTGTATCCCCTTCGGGAGGTACGCAGTGATGACTGTGTAGTCGAAGTCCCTCAAGACATTGTCACAACTCACTGCGCCAGCCATAGGCAGAATGTAGTCGGGCAAGATATATGGGATAAGATTCGCATTCACTAAGTCATCATGATGCTTCCTTCATTTCACTATTTTAGCTCGAGAGGGTCCAGATCCATGAGCAGTCAATGAGGATTCTTCCACTCCTCTCGTCGACGAGGCTTCGATGCCTGCGGACATCACCTTCTCATCCATGAGGTCTATTAGGGTCTCTTCGATGGATTTTTATACTGCATTAATTTCGTTTGACATGCACACTCGAGATCTGATATCTCAGGTCGGTGAACAACACTTAATGTAATAGAATGGATGGCAAGGTCTCAATAATCATTGCGCGAAAGAAACTAGTTCTTTGTGGGCTCGGATAATCACAATTGGAAAAAGTATTCTCGGTGCAATGCTCGATGGGATAAATAGAAAACGTCGTAAAGGACTCTTCCAATGGGCAGGAATGCCTCAATCAATGCTAGTCCATCCATTATGGTGCGGTCCCAATAGTCCATTGCCAAACGTTCCAGCAATAACTGTGTTTCCAGCCGTTTTGGAGCATCGTTCTAATGATCGGGATCCCTCCAACGGTCATATTTCTTCATCATGGTGAAGTGATAATTTACATTGTTATGATATCCCAGGGAAGTTCCAATTCTGCAAACCTTGTTTTTGCGAAGTCCTCCATGGAACTTCCTGTAATTTTTCTAACTTTGCTTTCTTCTTGCTGAGATTTCTGGCTTTCTTTTCTGAAATCTGAGTCATTGGTTTCCTCTTTCCATTATCGTTCTTATCTCCTCTTTGCATGGTAACTTCTCACTATGGAGGGTCTTTCGTAGGGTTCAAGGTTAGTACTTCTTCTCTTTCTGGGGTAGGTGCTCTACTCTCTTGTACAAACAGGTGTTTCAAGTCTACCTGTGTTCGTTCAACTTCGATGTCCAGATATATGGTCCTAAGTAGCTTCGACTGGTCCTCGTGTTCTTCTAGTAAGTGAGCTATTCTCCTAGCCATGAAATCTCTTAGTTATTTCTTTTTCTGTTCTATATCCACCTCTTCTTGTTTCCTTCGTATCTGATCTTTCTCAATCCAGGTTTTTCCTAGCAAAATATCAAATGGGGCGTTGTTCTCAACAAACTTAACGATCTCAAATTATTCTTCTATCGAAGTTCCATGAGCACTCATAGATGTCTAGGTAAGTCTTCCACATAGGGTTATCATCTTTCCTCTAAATAATCCTATTCCTCCTAATGAAGGAATCATAACAGGCTTTCCCAAAATTTCCCAAGTTCTTTCTGTCATGATATTCATCTGGGTTTCATCATCCAGAAAACAGTTTATTTCGAGGTCTCCTATTCTTCTTTCGATGCATTTCTTCTCTTTTAAGATCTTTGATAAGTTGATATCTATGTGATCATTCAAGGTTTCATTCATATGTATAATACAATCTCTGATTCTTTCTAGGGTTTTATCATATCCTTAGTTTCTTGGCCTGTCTCATGGTTTTCTTGTCTCATATTCATCTTTTCAACTTTAGCATTCATTCTAGGGAAATCCAAAACTTATTTCCAGAATCCTTACAACAAAGGAAAATAGGACCTCTACCAGGGCATTCCTTATCAAGATGTCCCATTATTCTGCAACTATAACAAAGAGTTAACCTTCTCTTTTTCTTGAAATATCCCCAACCTTTCTTGTTCTACGCACTGGGATCATAGTGGTGGGTCTGTGAAAAATTCTTTCTAGGATCCTGCATCCACTTGTTAGTCCAACAATTCTTTCTATGAATAGGAATGACATATCTTTCATTATTTGTATCAAATCTATTCATATCAAATCTTCTTTCTTCTAGTTGTACCCTAGTTTTCAGACTAGGACCAAATCTATTAAACATACCTAGATCCATTCTTTCAAAATAAAAAAATTCACTTATCTTACCTTTTATCAGAGTACAAAGCTTCAAGATCTTACCTCTTTTCTTCAGATCGGACTTCTCTTCTTAGCATAGAGTTTTGCAAGTCAAGTAGAATACTGTGCACTAGGGCAGCAGATCTATGCATAGAGCTTTCTTTTCTTCAGTTCCCAGCAATCATAGTTTCAGGTCCCAACAATGGAACCGTTTGTTGGCATAGGGTCAGACCCAAGGTTCAATGCTTCAACAATGCACCAACAAAACCCTAACTACCGGCCCTTTCGGCAACACCTGTGAAGTAGATGAAGTCTCACCCGATGTAGAGGCAGGGGTGGTTGCAGGACTCAAGTGTCTACAACCTAGATGGGACACAAATATGTGATTATAACACTAACAAAGCACTTAGCAATTAACATTCATCAGCATTTAACCCTTATTCACATCCCAGATTGAAATCGTAGTTACAGAGTAGCGCAACATTCAACAAGCTCTAATACATCCAACACTTAGCACATAGAAATAAATAAGATCTAGCATTCATTCACATTACTAAGCACTAAGCTATTATATCAGATGCATATAACATATATCATTGCACTAAGCATACATCACATAAAAAATATAATGCACAAAGCAACCACAACACAGGATATACGTGGTTCACCCCAGTGTGGGGCTACGTCCACCAACTCTTCTCTTCTTTATTGTCTTCTTTCAATATTCTACAAGCACAGAGCCATAGGAAATCACTCTGCATAGGACAGGATATCTGTGCACACCTCACCAAATCCTCCTTCCCCGAGCTAGGTTTAAGCACAAAGCCTTCTTATAATCTACACACAAGATTCTTACAATCACTTTCACTTAGATCTGCAATTTCTTAACACACAGTATGTACAAAGCCTCTAGCTCTGCACTAAGTCGATTCTACTAGATCGCTTCAATAATTCCTTCTTACATCACCTAAATATCTATTTATACATTACAAAAGGGCTTGAACATGGGTAAACCCATGGGCCGACATCCCATACCCGTTACATAAACCATAAAACCAAAAATTCCCTAAGAAGGGGTCAAGATCCCGCGATCTCCTATTCTCCTTGCGCTCCACCTTTGACCGGCCTATCAAACGTGACCAAGGTTCTCTAAAACTTGGTCAAGGGCCAACAAACCTCTTGGATGAATTGAGTGGCACCCAGTTCTTTACTAAACTTGATCTTCGTTCTGGCTACCAACAGATCCGTATGAAAGAGGCATACATTCCTAAGACTGCATTTAGAGCTCATGAGGGCCACTATGAGTTTTTGGTCATACCCTTTGTCTTGTGTAATTCTCCCTCCACTTTCCAAATCCTCATGAATCATGTATGCCGCCCTTTTCTCTGTCATTTTTTCTTAGTTTTCTTTGATGATATCCTCATCTATAGTAAAACCTGGACAACCCATCTTTCTCATGTGGATCAAGTTCTCCATCTACTCTCCCAGCACCAAATTTTCTTCAAACAATCTAAATGTGCTTTTGGCACCTCAAAAGTCGATTACTTGGGTCATCTTGTTGGCAAGATTGACGTCAGGGTGGATCCTAAAAATATTGAAGCTACGCAAGATTGGTATCACCCAAAGACTCTCAAAATCTTGTGTGAATTTCTGGGTTTAACATGTTATTATTGCAAGTTTGTTAAGAATTACGGAAAGTTTGTGGCACCTCTCACTGCACTCCTTAAAAATAATTCTTTCACTTGGACTCTAGCAGATGCTCAGGATTTTCAAACCTTGAATATGGCCATGTGCACCACTCCAGGCTTGGTCCTTCCTGATTTCACAAAGACCTTTTTCCTAGAATGTGATACTTCCGGGAAAGGAATTGGCACTATCCTTATGCAAGAGGGTCGGCCTTTGGCCTTTACCAAGAAAAAATTGTCCGAGCGAAACTTGGGAAAATCAATCTATGAAAAGGAAATGTTGGCTATTCTGCATGTCGTGGATATTTGGTGCCCTTATTTATTAGGGAAACACTACCAAATTAAGACAGATCATCAAAGCCTCAATTATTTTCTAGAACAATGCCTTTCCTCCCCAGAGCAACAAAAATGGGTGACTAAGCTCTTTGGATATGATTATGAGATAATTTACAAGAAATTAAAAGACAATGTGGTTGCTGATGCACTTTCCAGAAAATATGAAGATGAAGGGTCCCTTTTTTCTCTCTCCTTCATTGTACCAGATTGGCTCCAAGTTGTTTGCCAGGAATGACTACATGATCCCAAAAGTTTGCATCCAATACAACAATTGCACTCCAATTCTCCAGTTTTCCTAGGGTACTCTTGGATCAATGATGAGATTCAATACAAAGGATGTTTGTATTTAAGTAAACAGTCAAAACTTAAATCCATGGTACTTTCTGAGATTCATGATACACCCACAGCTGGGCACTCCGGGTTTACCAAAACCTATGACTGGGTCAAACATTCTTTTTTTCTGGGATGGTATGAAACATGAAGTTCGTGATTTTGTGGTTGAATGTGATGCGTGTCAATGCAACAAGGGTGAAACAGTCAAATCTCCTCGCACACTACAACCGCTTCCGATTCCACCTACTATTTGGCAGGATATCTCTATGGATTTTATTGTAGGATTGCCTAAATTGGGAAATAAATAAGTCATCATGGTGTTAGTTGATCATATTTCCAAGTATGCTCATTTATGTGCTCTTCAACAGCCATTTACCGCATCCACTGTGGTTCAATGTTTCATGGATCAGGTCTTCAAGCTTCATGGCATGCCACATTCTATTGTTTATGATCGCAACCCAACTTTCACTAGAAATTTTTGGAAAGAAATGTTCAAGCTACAAGGCACCCAATTTCATCTCAGCACAACTTATCATCCCCAGAATGATGGTCAAACTGAAATTGTCAAAAAGTGTTTGGAAACATATTTGAGGTGTTTTTAATCACAAAGAAAAAATCAATGGGCTCAATGGTTACCACTAGTTGAATGGTGGTACAACACTTCATACCATACAACTACCCGCATGACTCCTTTTGAAGCGGTATATGGACAAATGCCACCTTCAGTTCTCTCATATTTCCAGGTGTCTCCAAGGTTCAGGCGGTTGACCAAACACTTACAGTTAAAGAGACTATTCTCCGTACCCTCAAAGAGAATTTGGTCATGGCCCAAAATTACATGAAAAAACAAGTAGATCAAGGTCGCTATGAACGTCAAGTTGCAGAAGGGGATCAAGTGTTTCTTCGACTGCAACCTTACAAGAAAAATTCCCTTAAGGATGACCATTTTTAGAAATTGGCGCCCAAATTTTATGGTCCTTATACCGTTCTCAAGCGTGTGGGACAGGTGGCCTATCAATTATATTTTCCCATTCATTCTAAGCTCCATCCTGTTTTTCGTATTTCCTTCTTAAAGAAGGTGATTGGAACTAAGTTCCAAACTCAAACCAACCTTCCTGAGTTGAATGAAGAAGACTCCATTTGGCTACAACCACAAGCATTTTTGGACCAGTGTGAGCATCATATGCGTCAACGAACCATCAAGGAAGTGTTAGTCCATTGTAAATATACAACTCCAGAAGATGCCACTTGGGAACCAGCTACCATTCTACAACAATTTCCCCATATCAAGCCTTGAGGACAAGTTTGTTTTTAAGGGGGAGGACATGTTAGGGACCTAACCCCTCACATAGGTATAATAATATATTTCCATGTAATAAAGGTTAATATTAATAAGGTATAGCAACAAGTAAGAAAAAGTCCAATGTAAGAAGACCTAATAGAATCTTTCACTTCTAGAAGAATCTTCCTCTAGATGGTTCTTTTAATAGAGATATTTAGTATAAATAGGATTCAAGGGTATGAGAAATTTTTTCTTGGATATTATTGTAATAGAGCTCTGCTCTGCTAGAGGTTCCCCCCTCGAAGAGGAAAGTGAACATTCTCTCATTAATAAAAGGTCTCTTTCTGGTGTTATTCTGGTATGATTTTGGTATTATTGTGGTGTTGTTCTGGTTATATTGTTGTTAATCTACCATTTTTAGCTATTTATTTATATTCTGCATACTTTTTTATATCTCGAATATTACAGGAACTGGGGGATGACCAAAGGATGGTCAGAGAGTGGAAATAATGAGTATGGATGAGATGAAATGAGGATACCGAGAGAAGAGGGTATTGATTCAGATGTAGATTTTGGAGTATTGCACTACATGAAAAGGTTTAGATATAGTAAGAGGGAGACTATGGATGGGAAATAAGAGCATCACAAAGAATTCGCAGAAAGTGACCCCTACACAGTACTTCATATCACATCGTACAAAGAAAGGAAAAGAAAATAAAGAGATCCTCAATACTATCTAGCAGAAGAAGGAAGTCCATCTCATATCAAAATCTGTGTCAAACCCATGACCCCATGTGTGTCACTAAGAATTTAAGCAGGAACCAAGACTTGTTCAAGAGCAATGGTAGTGAGTGGAGGAAGTCAAAGCAATATTCATAATAGTTGAAGTATTAAAACTAACAGGAGTTAGTCAACATCACCAAGGGTAAGTACAAGACCAAGTACAATGGCAGGGATAGATCATATACTAAGAATGCTTGATTTTCATGGAGTAGGTTTAAAGGACCCTGAGAAACACTTGTTTTTATGTGACACAACATGGACTGCAAAGAATGTCCAATATGAGGTGAAGAAGATTGTGCGGTTTGACATGACATTCCTAGGTCATGCGCTACTATGGTATATGAAATATCACATAGCTACACCTGTCGAATATTCAAGAACTTTTGAAGAGATTGGAAAAACATTGCTAAAGAAATTCAGAAAGATGAAATTTGAATCTCAGTATATCACAGAACTAAAATAAATTAAGCAAGTGTAGAATGAGACAGTGTGGGATTATGGACATAGATTTAAATATGTGATGGGTCAATTAACCTTCTAGATTCTTGATGAGTAACACCGAGAATGGTATATTGTAGGTCTATTGTCACATATTCTTTTTCCGTTAAAACAACAATTGGTCACGTCACAACCAGAAGCGTTGGAAATCACGATGAAATTGGAAGCATCTCCTGTAGGAGATGGAACATGTATGGCATAGATACAATCAAAGTTAGTTGCGCTAAGAATTCAATTATCAGATATAACGAAGGAAAAGGAAAAGTGCAAAAAACTTTGGTGTATAACATGTAAGATAGAAGGCCATTGAAAGGAAGAATGTTTAGAATTCGCGAAGTATATTGCCACAGGATCACCAAACCCATTGGTAGGTGTGGTAGGATTTTGCAAGATATGTAATACATTGGGACATCATCTCACTGCTTGTCCCTTACTACATAAGTATCAGAGTATGCCAATAGATTTATTCTGTAATTTTTTCAAATCTATAGGACACGATGGAAAATATTTTCGCACATTTGACTTAATGAGGCATTGCACTTCAGATGTGTACCGAATCTAGGAAGAAAATGTCACAACAGAAGAAGGAGTTTCGTATTAAAACACTCTAAGAGGCTTTAATTAAGGTGGATGTGGAGGATTTGGTAGAGGTTGAGGATGTGAATGATTTGGTTGAGGAGGCAGAGGATTGACAATTTGTTATAAATGCAATCAACGAGGAAATTTAGAAAGATATTAACCGAACCCTTGCATGACGTGCACATATTGCAGAGCCTTGGACCATAAGACAGAGGATTGTCCTCAACTGATAGTAAAGTGTCAGGAAAGAGGGAACTATAACTAGCATCAAAATCAACATCAGAATCAGAACCAAAACCTACAGATGATAGCTACCGAGGAACATGACGATCAACCCAGAGTAGCAAATGTTACACGTGGTAGGACGAGAACTGGATCAGATGTGACAAAGAAGAGAAAGGGAGTTGAACAATGGATCAGGAAAGTAGTTGATCCCATTCCAACATTCAATCCACAGAAAGAAAAAGAAAATTATCAAGAAGCAATGAAGGAGATATTAGGACCGGACTAGATAACATCAACGTCAAAGACACCACCAATATATGATATGTTGTCAGTTTATGATCACACTATTCTAGAAAGACCAGTCGAAAAGGTAAACACTTTAAAATACTTTTTAAAGAGTTGTCTAGAGTTGATGCATGATGAAACAACACTAAATTCACTCCATATAATGAGTGATCAGTGTACACAAGACAAATAAGTACCTACAACGCAAAAAGAAGTGAACCAAGTCTTGCGCAAAAACAAGACAAACATATGACAAATTGATAACTTGTATAATATGACAACACACATGAATGATTACTTGAATCCCATTTCAGATGGTGCAATTAGTTGGAGAAGAATAAGCTCTTGTGCATCAAACTTGGAGGAAGGACTTGAACATTGGTAGCATCGGTTGCATGAAGAGTCGACAAGAAGGTGATCTGAAAATAGAAGGCTGACTTGTTATGCTATGCAATCACCCTCTACTTCATTAAAAATAAACTTACAGGACCTTGCTCCATGTGTTAAAATATGCAAGATAAAATTATGTGTTAAGTTCGTGTATCTTCTTGTAAATGTTCATGTGTGAGAAAACGTTCTTTTAGATGGTTAAATATGTATTTTAAATAAATACACAGCAACACAACTTGCAACAAATAAACCATCAAACTCACAACAATAACAACATGATAAAGGAGTTCACCCCTCTCCGGGCTACATCTCCTTGAGCCTCCATCAATGGACTTGGCTCTCTGGGATTAATTTGTCAAAATTTATTTTACAAGTTGTTGCTCAAATCTAATGGAAAAATAGATTGTACCATTGGGATCAGAACACATAAAAACCCCGAAAATGAATAATAAAAATCTGAAAACAGATCATGGCTCATCCGGGCATAACCTCTTCTACATGTGGCCATAAGCTTCACTGAGCTTCTCTTTGGAAAAAACACCTGTAAAAGTCCTCAAAAGCCTCTGAAACCTGTCCCAATGTGTTCAGAGCATAACAATTATCTAGAAATGACTATTCATTCATAGAAAACAAATTTGGACTCACCAAAACATGACCTCAATCAATGAGGGCTTCAAGCTCCCTAGAGCTTGTTGAAACTTCAATGGCTAAAAACCTGAAAACAAAGTCTTCAAATGGCCTTGATAATAGTGCCAATGGATTCAGGACGTCCAAAAACCCCTAGCTGAGCTTTTACGACACCTCATTCGGCCAAAAAATGAAGAAGATAGGCCTCTTGCCATTCTCTTCCTTCAAGCTTGTTGGCTCTGGTTCGCCAAAACGCACCTCTGTGTGCTTGAACCAAGAACAAGCTCCAAAACACGTGCTTAAACCCAGCACCGAGCGCAACCGAAAAATGGTGCAAACTGTCGAACTGTTATGGGCGTGCCAGCCCCTAACTGCCAAGACTACGGGCACATGGGTCTTCCATAAAACCTCGCGCAATAGCAAAAGGGCTACGTTTTCCAAACGAATGGAACAATGACAAATGGCGGGTCCGTTTCAAAAAAACCAATGGTCGGCAGTCATTGCAATAACCGTTGGAACCGCACACACGCGCCATACAATATAGTTGTGGTCATGTGTGAAACCCGGGACTGAGCTCTGTTTGAAATAACTCCCGCGCATAATATATGGTTATGGTTTCATGTTAATACAATAAAACCGCAGGTCGGGGCTAGGCCCCGGCCCGTCCCCCTGCCATATACAACATAACATAAACTTAAATATTTTATAACCTGTATACATAACAAGGATTAACGTGTGGCCTGTTGGCAGGGAGGACTTTACAAAATCTTTGACCGGTGTGGGAGGTCCGAGGTTCGAATCCCACGGACTCCATAATTTTGAACCAATATAAGGATGCCACGTGGTGGCCCATGATTGGGCCACGTGGAATCCAACCACAAACCAAAAAACTGCCACACGTCAAAACTTGATTCACCCAACTGCCAGCCAATCAAAAACTGCCACATAACCTTTGCCACGTCATCGTACAGATTCTTCCACGTCAGCCTGTACGGACTGCACAGTCAGCGTCCCTTTTTTTTGCCTGTTTGACATTCCGAATAGATTGTGATATCTCTCGCTCCCGATGTTCGTTTGAGATGAAACGATTTGCGTTGGGTTTGCAATGACGAGGGCTATGCTCTCGTTTGTTTTGAGGAAATTCTGAGAACGTTGATTTTTGGGCTAAAATTTGACCCCTGGTCCAGATTTTGATCAGAAGGTGTGCTCGCATTACTCACTCTTTGCGCTGGATCAGAACAAAGGTATGTGATACACCAAATTTTGAGGGATTAACTGAGGTAAGTTCTTTTTTCAATGAATTTGAGCTATAGATACTTAAACCACAAAGGTTGTTAACATTAGATGTTGCATTGAGATAAACTCCAACGAGATGGTCGAAAAACCACAAGGAAGGGATAAAGGATTGGCAACATTGTAAAAGGACGATGCAAATCAAGTTTGGACCAAAATATATAATGCACAAGTATACGAGGATGAGTGATCTGAAGGACCATGTTGCATGATGTATTACAACTTGGAGGCATGTGCCAAAACAAGAATGGATGCATAGGTTCATACATAAACTAGAGATAGTCCCCAGAAACTGGTATTTAGAGCTAGAAGTGCGCAGAGGGACAACAGACTAGGGAGAGCTCACCCGAATCTTTAAGGTAACATTTAATTTTGAAGTTGGGTCACCTTTAGTATATGTATCTTTAGAAGTCATTAGAGGAAATATTTTTAAGGAAGAAGGTCATGTAGAAATATTACCTACATGTAGTGCACACAGAGAGTCTGTGATAGTTCATGAACTATTAGAATGTTATAATGTTACCATGGAATAACGAGAAGAAGAAGGCCCAAGAAATTTACAAGTACTAGAGAATAATGGGGAGCATGATGTAGTAGGTCCAACACTTGAGTCCGACGCATATGTGAAGCCATTAAGAGTGTGCAAAGTGAACATTGGCATGAAGGAGAAACCAAATTTTGCAAACATTGGTGATTATTGGAACGATGAGACTTTGGAAAATATTGCAAACCTATTATGCAAGTATCGAGATATTTTTCCAACAACCTTTTCAGAGATGAAGGGAATAGCTGGAGAATTAGCTGAGTTGAATATCCATTTAAAACGATATGTGAATCCAGTAAGAAAGAGACCTTACAGGTTGAATCCAAAGTACAAGGAAAAAGTGAAAGTAGAGCTTGACATAATGATAGAAGTTGGTATTATTGAACCCGTCGCAGAGTTCGAATGGATAAGTCCAATGGTGGTTCAAGACAAGAAAAAATGGGGTATTAGAATTTATGTATACCTAAGGAAGTTGAATGATGCTTGTTTGCATGACCCATTTCCGATCCCCTTTACAAATGAAGTATTAGAAAATGTAGGAGGGAAATAGGCCTAGTCGTCCGCCAATAGCTTTTCAAGACACCATCAGACAAAGATTGCGCTAGAATACATACATAAGATGAATTTTGTGACAGAATGGGGAAGCTATCAGTACATAGTGTTGTTGTTTGGGCTAAAGAATGCACCTACTATGTTTTCTAGAGTAGTTGTCACCATCTTTAAGGAGTTTATTCATAAGTTTCTTGAACTGTACTTAGATGAATCGACTGTCTTTAGCCTATTGAAATATCACATAGAAATCTAAGGTTGATTCTTGATAGATGCAGAAAATATCATATTTCATTAAATTTGAAGAAATGTATTTTCTACGCACCATTTGGGATATTGTTAGGTAATGTGGTATGCAAGCAGGGATTATTAGTTGATCCTGCCAAGATAGCAATAATTGTTAATTTTCCACTGCCTGAATCAGTGAGTTAATTGAGAACAATGTTGGGTCATACTGGATATTACAAGAAATGTATTAAAGGTTATGCACGGATTACAACACCAATGGAGAATTTATTGAATAAAGATGCTAACTTTTGCTAACTTTCAGTGGAATAAAGATGGTCTAAAGGGTCTTGACGTATTGAAACAAAAGGTACTCACTGCACCCATTCTGGTGTTCCTAGATTGGAATAAAGAATTTCACGTTCATGTGGACACATCATCAATAGAACTCAATAGAGTGTTATCCCAACCAAGATAGGGAGAGTTAGATCATCCAATTTCTTTTGCTAGCAGGAATTTCTCAATAGCTGAGAAGAATTACATGACAACAGAAATGGAAGGCTTAGTAATGGTTTATGCCTTGCAAAAGTTCAGAAACTATTTGGGGGGGAGAATATGCAGATGGATATTGTTGTTTGAAGAGTATGATTTCAAATTTATTGTGAAGCTAGGGAAACTGAATGCAGGACCAGACCATTTTTCGTGGATACTGACAAGAGAAGATGCAAGGAAACTAGATGATAATTTATCATATGAACATTTATTCTCATTTAAAATGGTAGATCACCATATTACAAAAAATGTCCAATATTTGAGCATAGGAGTGGTTCCATCCAATATGACCGTAGTGTAGAAGAATCATCTAGTGGTCAAAGCAACATATTATTAGTTGATCGCAAAAAAATTTAACAAGTTGGGCGTAGATGGGATACTACGACGATGTGTACTAGAACATGAAATAACAATGATTCTAACAGAGTCACATGATGGAATTGTAGGAGGACATTATGCGGGAAAGGAGACAATGTAGAATATCTTATGCACAAGGCTATGGTGCCTGTTTGCACCCAATTCGTCACTAGGTGAGAAAATTAAGAGTGCTTACATGCCCAGTTGGGCTCTGCTAGGCATGACAGCTGTGAAGGGAAAGGGTTAGAGAAAGAAACAATAAAACAATAAGCAAAAACAAATTAAAACTAACTA
>ML800398.1:72186-109784 GCA_009831015.1 Picea engelmannii
ATAACAATACATAGAATTCCTTGAGAAAATGGTGGTCATTCATGGCTTTTTATAGCCAAGCATTGGGTTATTATGCAACCTCTTTTGAATGTGAAAAGGGGCTCTTTAGGGCACAATTAGGTCTTTGACCAGCCCACCATGAGTATTGAGCTCGGATTTGGTGTCAAAACGACTTGGGAGCCGATCCATTAGTGGTTGGGAGGCCGACCAATTTCAATAAATGCGTCGTTTAGCAGGCGCGCGGGTTTTTCGCCCAACAGTCGTGCCTTTTGCACATATGCACGCTTTATACGTTTCTGTTACGCGCATACGCGCGCGCACCCCAATGATGTAAAGAGCCTTTCACATTTTTGGTCATTTGTATAGTTTTTGACCCTTTTGCAATGATGTGGAATTAATCCTGTGCCATGAATGACTCCAGTCCTGTTTTGACGATGCGGAGTTCTTGTCGCCATGTGCGGACGAAATTTCAGTGATAACAGAGCCCTACCCTCCATAAGGATGGAAAGGAATATTTTAAGAGCTACAACGTTTTCCAGAGAATAGGAAGACTGTCGTGAAGGGATGAGATGCTTTTGAATATGCAAGTTACCTTGTAGGAATTTGAAAAATGAGCAGTGGATTTTTCTGGATTAATTAATCCACTAGCAAGGAGAACAGGAATCAGGTACATAATTACCGCGGCAGACTACTTGACAAGATGGGTAGAGGTAGAGGTAGTTACAGATTGCAACGCAGAGACAACTATGCAGTTCTTGTTTGAGAATATAGTTACAAGGTTTGGGTTTCCTAAATTACTTATGATCTATCAAGGGACTCACATTTTGAACAAGACAATTGTTGCATTAACAAAATAGTTCTAGATACAACATCAAAAGAGCACTCCATATCACCCACAAGCAAATGGAACTATGGAGGCCTTCAATAAGATACAAGAGAATGCATTGACCAAGGTTTGCAATATAGGATAGGATGATTGGGAATTAAGAATACCTGCAGTGTTATGGGCTTATAAAACTACATACAATAAATTGATACGACAAACACCCTTTAAATTGGAATATGGTCAGGAAGTAGTCATGCCCATGGAGTTCCTTGTACCAAGTCTATGCATTGTTGTGATGATAGACCCTATAGATTCTGACGCAATAAAAAAATACTATCACAGTTACTAGTGTTAGAGGAAGATCTATTTATTACAGGGTTCCATCAACAAGTACTAAAGGCACATGAAAATGCATGGCATGATAGACACATCAAGCAGAAAAATTTTCAGATAGGTGATCTAGTACTACTCTATGACATTAAGTTTTTACAACACCCAAGAAATTTTAGGATGCACTGGCTAGGGCCATACATGATCATATATGTGACTGACACAGGTGTTGTTCAGTTAGAACGATTGGATGGACAAGTTGTGGAAGGACTAGTGAATGGGATTCTGCTGAAACTGTATAAGCATGACCATCCTTCCACGCACTAGAGGAGCTACACAAAATACTTTGTATTATAGTGTACTATAGGAAGAAAACATGAAAAAATAAAGAAAAATCAAGTAAAATAGGAAAAAGAAAGAAAAGGGTTAAGGGAAGAGGTCGAAAGTTGAGGAGTCAGAGAAGTCTAGGTTAGCAGGTAACGAAGGAAATTGTCATAGATGAGAGAGAAACTAATTAGACGGATGCATCGACGAAGGAATAGATCATGCAAAAGAAAGAGATTGCGCAAAAGGAAGATATCACACAGAGAGACGAGATTGCACAAATGAAAGCTAAGAGAATTTAAGATAATCCATGGCAAGACGTGCAGTAAAGAGATACCATGATGGTGAAGTAGTGGTGTCACGTAACATTAAATGTAGAAGTTCGTGATAGATTGCAGAATCAAATGGAGAATTCACTGAAAATATGGAGTAATGGAGCATTAAAGTAGGAAATGAATGCCAGCCACTAGTGGATTAGACTAAAATATTAGGAGCGAAGGGAAGCTATAAATGGCAATGTAGTATAAAAGCACACAAAGGGACAAGGGAAGTTTATTTTTCGTTAAAGTTTTCATACAAATACATGTTTTAGAGCCCAAGATACAGAGCCGAAGTTATAGAGCTGAATTTGAGAACAAAGTTACAAAGCACCAATCACAGAGGAATATGGCACCTAAGGTGACATCAACATCAACATTTGTATCGAAGAAACCACACGGTCAACCCAAAACGACACCAGTAGTAGAAGAGACACAGGGGGTCTCATCCTCAGCAAAAATATCCCCACGTATTATATCCCACCAAGAAATCCATCAACGAGAAAAATCAACTTAGAGAAGGATGCAAAGTACCTACTAGTGGAGCCACCAATTTCAGAGGGAGTCATTGTGGAAGGGGATATGCTTGGAATGATACCTACGTTGAAGTATGCAGACCATGATATTACCAATGAAAATAATTTTCCATAGCTAGTACCTAACAAATTCCTAAATAATTCCATTAGTTCTGAGACTCATATGATAGTTATAGAGATATAGATTTGGGATAGGGGGTTGTAGAAAGTAGGTATTTTAAACCTATTCAATATACAACATTTTCGATAGATCCAAGAGATCAATGTGTGTGTAAAGATGCTGCTAAGTTGTGTACATGGGGGATACATGTGGCTTAATAGGCTAGTGTCCATTGATATTGATTAAATAGTGCACACTATAGGTATTCCTTCATAGGGGAGGGATCCCGCATCATTATTGTTTGATAAGAAGAATGATAAAGCCTTCGCCGAGAGAATGAAAAACAAATTCCATAAATTCCATGGACAAAGTGGTATGTACCTTTATATAATCTACGACCCAATGGTAAGGTTTGAGATGCAAGACTTATCTTGTGAATTTTTTAGGAAGTGCAGAAAAGATCAAGTGTCAACAACGGTCATAGAAACAACAAAAAGATGTGTCGAGGGTGTCTAGATGAACTGGGCAACTTTTTTATTGAATATTTATTTTTACTTCGAGGAAGCACAAGATAAGGGGAATGAATTCCACTACTCTTAGTTGTTGATCCTAATAGCTCTATTGTCTTGGAGGGAGCCAATCGACAGTCAATTTTTAGGAGTCCAAGATAATCCTTGTTTAGATGCACGCTACTAGAACCTTTGGTATACTACACATAAGGCGCTCCAGATGAATAGTAATGTCACATTCTATATTTACAAGAAAATGTCATGGAAAACAAAAATAGGACACCATGCATACCACCATAGGTGGTTGAGGAATACAAGACAGGGAATCAACACATGTACATTCAATCAAAGAAGGACCCAAATCAATAGTGGTTTCCAACACAATATAGATTGATGGAAGAGGAGATGGGAAACATTATGATTGATTTAAACGATGAGTGGAATATTCCACCAGTAGAGACAAGGATATCAGAAACACAAAACCCAAAAATATATGAGGTTGATGAGGAGAAAGAAGAAGGATCTGACCAGGATAGAAGGAAGGGACCAAAAGACATAACACTACAAAAAACAATGCACACTAACAAGGAGAGAAAAGAGTCAGAGACAAGGATACCCAAACAACAACAACTGAAGAAAAAATCCATTAAGGAAGTGGTTTTTCATGCTTTGATAGAGGATTATTTGGAGAAGATAGGTGACCAAGTCAAAGAAGTTATTGATGACGTGTTTTAGTGTGCAACACAACAAAAATAAGAGTTGAATAGATGCATGTATGAATAGATGGAAACATTGCAACAACTATTAGAAGCATCAAACATCACATCAGGGTGACAAACGAAGGAGGAACCAACAACAAGCACTACCTAGACTAGAGAGGCAGGGCCAACAATTTCCCAGTCCTTAGCAGTAATAAGATAACAAATATTGATTAAGCTAGCAACATGGGAAGTCAAGTTCCCCATGACAGAACTACAAGAACAGGCCAGGGCACTAGGTCACATTGACTTAGTGCTATCAAAACTACCAATATATGTTTTGTAGGAATTACAAATGAGTGCAATGCAAGAGATAAACATGTTCATAGAGAAGACATCCAACGAGTTAGTAAAGGTTACAATAGAAAATGTTTCATTAGATATGGAGTACAAAAAAGTTAAAAAAGAGCGCAATGAAGTCGCGAAAAAGGTAGAGAGAATGCAACAAGAATTCGAGAAAGTATATCAAGAACTCCTAGAGGCACAGACAGAGAAGAAGGCACTGGTAGAATATCAAGTCACAAAGATAAGTGAACTCATTTAAGGCTTCCACGCATGAAAAATTGATATGGAAGTGTGCATGACACCAAGCACTCCATCTGAAGAAAGGGAAACAAGGAAGCAAACCATGACAACAATGGTGGACAATTTAAAGACTCTATCAGTAGAGTGTGCTCAACTGTATACAGAGACCATGGGTGTGTGGGAACAACTCAGCGAGGATAAGGAACAATAGAAAATCAATCAAAACATCCAAACTATGCAGGAAAAGGTGCATAAATTAAAAGCAGAGGTGGTAACTGCTATGAATGAGAACCAAAAGTTGTATTAAAAAATGAATCAACTTAGGGTGGAGTAGAAGGCTCACGCACAACATCTAGAAGTACAATAGGAGGAGGCATACAAATTGACAATGACCTTAGCTTCAACTCAAGGAATTATCAATCACGTTGTTGATGAAGGCATCAAGAAGATGAAGACTCAAGTCACTGCAGACACAGTTGAAAAAAAAAATCAGAAGGAAAAAGAGGTCAAGGAAAGGGTTGCGACAGAGAAAGAGACCTTTGAAAAATTCATGGTGCAATGGAAGAAGGCCGGAGTGGCTTGATACGTGACACATGTGAGTGTTGGGGGTTTGTTGGATAGGAATTTTGGTTAAGTTTTGAGATCTTCCCCAGAAGAAATCAAAGAACAAAAGGAAGTTAGAAGATGGACCAGAGCGCACAATAGGAGCATAGTTTAAGTAGACAAAGTGTGTGATAAAAGGTTATGTGACAGAGCAACGTGCAAAAGGGGGAAAAATTATAGACCATTGGATTTTTGGGACATTTTTTTCCACTTTTGTAATGGGCTTAGCCCTATTTTTATGTATAAATATGTAAATGGTTTTTGGGTAAAAGGGTTGGATAGAGGCAAAGTTCTTTGTGCTTTTTGGTAAGGGATTATGAGTTTTGAAGTAGTTTGAAGTATGACCAAGGATTGAATCTTTCACTGCAATATAATGTCTAGGAAGGTTTGAGTAATGTTACTATTGCATATTTTGTAGCACAATGCGTAGTTATAAGGGAATTATCAATGACTAATAAAAGAATCCAATCATTGTGGACGTTGCCCAAGTTGGGTGAACCACGTTAAAACCCACGTGTTGTGATGTGTTTGCATGTTATGATGTTTATTGTTATTGTGAAATGATGATAATTCTTAATTATTATGATGAGTGTGTTAGTCATTATGATGTTATAATGTCGCACACCGAAGTATCTAGTAATTGAATGAATGTTAAAGTGGAAGAATACCGCACATAGAATATGTTTGATGTTAAGTAACTGTTAAGTAAGGGGAATTGCGCACATGAGTGAATGGTAGAAAGAACATGAAGAATGCCTCACTTCCCCTCATCATTGTGGAACCTTGGTTCTTTCATCCCCTCTAGATGCCTCGAGTGAGACTTCACTTTCTCTTAGGCGATGTTGAAAGGGCCGATGTCTAAGAGTTTTGTTGGTAATAGATGATTAACCCCTAGTTTTCCCATTGCGTGCCAACATATGGTTTCTACAGATATCATCAAGTTCAGATCACAGAGGAATATCATACCAAAACCACCTTTGCAACCAAATGGGGGTCATTTTCATACACAGTCATGCCCTTTAGTTTAAAAAATTCCCCCGCAGTGTTTTCTCAGATAGTAGTAGCAACATTCAAGGAGTTTATCCATAAGTTCCTTGAGGTATACTTAGACAATTAGACTATGTTCAGTCTAGTAAAATGCCATATACAAGCTCTCCATCTAATGATGGATATATTTTGTCAAATGCAGATCTCTTTGAATTTGAAGAAGCACATCTTTTGTACTTCCTTTGGTATATTTCTTGGCCATGTCGTATGCAAAGACGACTTACTAGTCGACCCATCCAAGATTAACTCCATCCTAGATATGGTATCCCCTACTTCAGTTTGTGGGATGCATGCAGCATTATGACATACTGGATACTATATATGGAATTATGCTCAGATTGTGGCCCCCTTGGAAAGGTTTTTGCGTAAATATATTAAATATGAATGGACATTAGAATGCCAACAAGATTTTGATACCTTGAAGGAAAACTAGTTACTGAACCCATTTTTATTTTTATGGATTGGTCTAAGATCTTCTGTGTTCATGTCAATGCTTCATCCATCACGTTGGGTGTCATCCTGGCCCACCTAGGGGAAGGAAGTATCGATTATCCAATCTACTTTGCTAGCTGAAAGCTATATGATGATGAGCGGAATTATACTACGACCGAACACAACGACTTGGCTATGGTATATGCCCTGCAAAAATTCCACCACTACTTGCTAGGGTCTATCTTCAAATTCTTCATTGATCATTCCTCACTAAAGTATTTAGTTAAAAAACCAGTTTTTCATGGTTGTATCTATCAGTGGTTGTTCTTGTTTCAAGAATTTGACTTCAAGGTTGTGGTAAGACCAGGAAAACACAATGTGGGGTTAGATCATGTATCATGCATTGAGACAGGGGAGGAAGCTAGCAACCTCGAGGAAAACATTCCCAATGCACAACTCTTGTGTTTTGAATTTGTCTCAGATCAATTGGTTGAAATAGCCAAATTCCTTATTTCTAGACAAGCTCCTAGGGAATATATTATTGCACAACATCACCAATTGGTGACCCACTGTGTTGATTATCAATTGATTGTTGGGAATTTGTATAAGTTGGGTGCGAATGAAATCCTAAATCTTTGTGCTTTGGTACATGAATGGGATTCCATCCTATATGAGGAACACAAAGGAATTTCAGGGGAACATAATGCTAACAAGGCCACTGCATGCAAGGTTCTACATGTCGAACTCTAGTGGCTCTCTCTCTTCTCTAATTCTAAGGACTACTGCAAGCATTGCGATGTATGTCAACCGGTGGGAAAGCCCTACCGAAGAGATGATCTACCCCTCTACCAAGTGATTGAATTTGAACCGTTCAACAAATGGGCCATCAAATTTTTTGAACCTATCAATCCGCCCGCACGGCGTAATGGTGCGCACTACATTTACACTGCCACAAAATATATGACAAGATGGGAAGAATCCGCTCGAGTTAAGGATTGTACAACCAAGACTGTAGTGAACTTCATTTTTGACAATATTATCACAAGATTCGGATGTCCACGGGTACTGATGAGTGGCCAGGGCTCACACTTTATAAATGAGACCATCCAACAACTCACTCAAGAATTCATTATCCATTACTAGAAGAGAACTATGTATCATCCTCAAGCTAATGATACGCTTGAAGATTTAAATAAAATTTTAGAACATGCGTTAAACAAAGTTTGTAATGTGCATCATGATGATTGGTATCGGCGTGTACCCATAGTTTTATGGGATTTCCAAACCACGTGCAAAAGGATGACTAAGCACACACCTTTCAGATTAGTCTATGGGAAGGAAGTGGCCATGCCATTAGAATTTGTGTTTCCAATCCTCTGAGTCACGATCGTGACTCACATAACTGATGACCAATCCCTCCAGCATAGGATGGATGAGCTTATGGAAATCGAGGAAGACTATATAATGGTAGGTTTATCCAAGTGGCGGAAAAAGACAAATAGAAGGCTTGGCACGACTGTAACATCTGCTAGAAAATCCTATAGTCGGGATCTTTAGTTCTATTATATGACAACAGATATTCCCAACATCTCGGCAAGTTATGTATGCACTGGCTAGTCCCATTTCACCTGGTCTACATCATTGAAGTAGGTGCCTCCAAGCTGGAAACTCTACAAGGACAACCACTAAAAGGTCTCATTAATGGCAGTAGGTTGAAAGTGTAATACGCCCCTTAAGGGTCAACCACCATTTAATATTTATGTCAACCTTTACAGAGAAATGCGGCAATATTAGTATAGATAGTTCAATGTTTCTATTAGTTCCTAGTCAACATAAGTTTAAGTTTAATTTTGACAATACAAGCATTTTAGATTCATTTGGGAGATCCTTCTAGTGACACCCGAAGGAAGATCATCGAGATTGCAAATTGTGGCGGTGTACCTGCTAAAGTATTGGGGCATGCTCGTTCAACATAGGTCATGTGGGTACTAACCCAATTTCTTGCCCCTTATGTTCCTCAAATATCCCTCAGTACCATATAGGACATTGTCTTATGCCCCAAGTAACTATTTATATATAGCATCACATTCTTCGGTAACCCTCTATAATACAACCAATCTAAATTTTTGATCAGTTTGTCCATTGCAGCCTTCTAATCATTTATTCTTTCCCTACCCACCATCCCTCCCCAAAAATCTCTCTCTCCCTCCCATGCCTATATATTCCAAGGCCCCAACCCCCATCCATAACTTTTCTCTACTAGATTATCGTTGCGATTCCCGAAATTCCCTATCATGGCATGCCTTAGCCAGATCTTCATCGATTCTTTATGATCATCTTAGTGAAGCAACCCCAAAGGATCATTTTCCCTCTACCACCTATTTCTTCTTATATCATACCCTACTCATACCAACCCCGAACCTCTCCAGTTTAATATTTGAAATCCCCCACTTTTTTAAAACTCATTTTCTTTCTCTCACAACCACCCCACTCCCCACTATACCCATGATTGCTTTCTTTTGCACCATGGTTCATCCCCTTCATTGTTCAGATGAGGCCTTTCTCAGGGACTTTCCTGATGCCCTCCTTACCACCATCTGCACCACTTCCTCCCTCGGAGAAAGCAAGCCAGACCAAGCTCCTCTCACTCCTCCCATTCATTCTAGCCCTACAATAACATCTTGTCACCACTTCTAGACCCCCAAAATTTGACCGGCCGAGACTTCCTTCTCATCCTGGCCTCCCCTGAACATCACGATGAGGAGTGAATGATGCTCTCTCTTGAGGGAAATGCGCTTCTTGGCCATAGTTCGCCGCAGGCACTAGTGAATGTCCCGACTGAAGTAATAAGACAAAATCACAATTGTCTTGTGCAACAATGATCTTCTCTTCCTTTGAATTTTCCCTCCTGTTTATGAAGTAGTTGGCTTGAGGAAGATCAAATTAATAGTGGTGGGGGCATGTTGGCACCCAATGTTTTGGGTCCATTTTTGCATGCACACAGAAACAAAATTTGTGCGTGCTCATCTAGAAGTTTTGCGAGCACCTGAGGAGATGTGCAAAAGAATGCCATAGTGAGCGCATCAGACCTGGTTTTGTTAAGAAACATGCCAATTCTAAAGGAGATTAAGGGTGCAATGGTCTAAGTTTTGGCAGTTGAGCGTGTCGATCTGCGTTTTGTCAGTTGCATCAGAAACTAATAAAATTCCCACTGGAAGCAAGGAAGAAATCATCGAGATATTTCCCGAAATGATTGCTGCCGACATCAAATGAATACGTGGGGTGGCCATAAGATGATCTAGCCAGATAGTTAGGATTTCCCTTGATGCAGAGAACCTACATGGACCCCTGGAAGGTACTAGAAGAATGTGGTCGTTAGATCAAAATTGTTAGTGGAATAGAATAGTGAAGGACAATGCTCCCCAATAGAAAAAGATATAAAAGAGAGATCTCAACTCAGAAAAGAGGATGGATAATTTTTTAACATGCATCATTCCTAGAGCTCCGAGTTAGCCTATTTTAATCTTTTGTTGTATGGAGAAGTCTCTTGTGTCTCTTATTTGTTTGAATCTTAAAGATCAACGTAAGGTAAATATTGTTGTATTCCCACTGTTTATAGAGTAATGAGATGAAGTCTTATGGATGTTAAGCTTAGTTATTCAACACAATGTATATCTCTAATATGACGGAATACATCCAGTAACAAATATATGGAAATTATGTTCTATCATGTGTTTTTTTATGAATGAGTAGCACATGTTCGTTTATAGTTTTAATTCTTAGTCCTTATTAGAATATCATATATGAGTTACATGGATGCCATTTACAGTACTGTTAGGTATGTTTGATCCTCCATCCCCAGCGTAAGACCTTATAGTCTTTGTGATTATGTCTTCATCTCAGGTGATACCTTCCTCGGCTTTGGAAAAGGATTGATATGCCAGTGCTTAGGGGTTTTTATTGGAAATTCTCTGGACAAACCTTGGGTCTCAAACCTCCTAGTGTTAAGAAGGTCAGTGTGCATGTAATCATGTACTGAAACAATGACATTTCCCAATGCCAATACAAGGCTCAAAAAACATAAAAAAAAATGGATATTTTATTTAAGATTTACCATGTCATTAGCCACATTGTAAGGTGAGTAATTGAGCGGAAAAAACACCAATATTTTGTGAATAAAAACAGGGTTTTGGGGTTGGTTAGTAAGTATCAATTATTGTTTTGAAAACATGCCAAATTTGTTATTCTCCCTAATTTTGTTAATTCAAGCATTCTCAAGACTAAGATTGTGCATAGATTTAGGTATGAATTGGTTCTGAGTTGCTTGACTTATAGTCATGGAAGAATATACATCATCATAGTGTTCCTCTTCTTCGATGATAACTACTTGGGATAATGTTTTTCCTTTTTCCTACTCTTTGGAAACTAGAAATGGTTTAGAAGTCAATGGGTCATGGAATTTGTCACAAAAATTACACCATTGGCAAGAAGAAGACTCTTTAAGATTAACGAAATTAGGTCTTGTCAAGAGTCAAAAGGTAGGACCTTAGTAGGATTAGGGTGTATTTTCAACCTATGCTGAAAATAAATATTTTTGTTATGCATATCCTGCATCATTTGTAGCAATACAAACATGCCATTTTTCGGGCCAGAATTGTCAAAGGGTAGATCTGTTCTAATATTCTTCTCTTCAAACTCTAAGCAAATTTGTAGCATTGACTTAAGATAGTTTACATTATTTTCTTTCAGTCAATGATAATAAGCAAGGGCTATGGTATTATAATAATGAACTAGATATAATTGTTGAGTGGGTTGGATAACTTTAGGAATCTCATTATAAAGTTTCATGAACCCAAGATTAAAAGGTATGATGGTATCATCGTATTTAAAGAATAGGATATTGAAATTCCTCATGTGATCTACATGGTTCTCCATATTACCAATGGTGGTATTAAACCAATAAATTAGCTCAAACCAAGTTGAAAATATTTTATAAAGAAGGTTACAAAACTCAACAACAACCTTTCCTTCCAAAGAATTAACAAAAGGTCTCATGCACATGTCAATATCATGTGCAATGATATTGTCACATGAATTGGAGAACATTGTTAGGTGTTTATTAGCAAAATTCACCCCATTCCTTGAAAATTTAGGCAAACAATCTTTAAACTTTGGAAAAGGATTGGTAGCTAGTGCAATGTTTATAAGAGACGACACGTGTCATGGGGTGGCATTTGCATCTATCTCATATTGAAATATGTATATCTTTTTAACTACCTTTTTTGGATTATTTGGGATAGGTACAAGGTTGAATTGATTGAACATATTTCCTATAGTACTAGAACTAAGGTTGAAGCACTAGAGATGAAGCTTCAACTTGTATGGAAGGTAGAATATGTCATATTGATTACAATTGGGATGACTCTAAGATTATAGTTTTTGGTTTTAGAATGAGTAATGGACTGGGAGACAAGCTTTTCAAGTTGGTCTAAAATCCTCCTTCTTGATCTAATTTTGGAGAGAGAGTTGGACATACACCAAAATGATAATCTTTCACAAAGCTAGGAACTTTCATTCCCCAGTATAGTTGTCATTTATGTTGATGCTCAAAATGAGAATCAATCATGACACTTGAAACACCCTTATAGGGATCTCAAGGGGAAAAGTGAGGATGGAAACCCATGTTAAATTTAAATCCTAAAACTCACTAATTACATGGTTATATTAATTAGTTAGGCAAGTCAATATAGTTTTTCCTCTATAGGGTACTAACCTCCAATTATTTGTGTATGTAAATTATAATGTGTGGTTTAGGTTAGTTATTAATTGTGATATATTGTTGAGTTAAACTATTGTCATAATCCTAATAGTTATGTAAATTAGGTTTTAGTGCAAAATTGAACTAGAAAATGCAAGAAATGTTATGGTAGTTGTTAGTTAATTAAAGTAAATTCTATAAGTACTAGTAATCTAAGTTAAAAATGAGTTGGAAAATGCATAACCACACTATGAATCTAACATAAAATTCAGAAATAAATGCAATGCGTAGAAAGAAACAAAAATAATTAAATTTTGTGAACTCAATCATCAACTTGGTAGAGTGTAAGTGTACTATGGTTGATCATAATCAATAGATAAGTCATGTATATGTACAACAATTGAACAAGAAAAATGAACATTAAAATATGCTAGTAAAGTAAGCAATAAAGATGAGAAAGACAAAAAATATACATAAAGAAAGACAAGTGTAAGTATGCCCACAAAAGGATTTATTCATTTGCTATTGGTGTTTTGTTACTAAAGAGTACCAAAATTACCTACTTAAGGATTGTGTAACTTAAGTAGTAGACATAAGAAGCTAGAAATCCATGTACAAATAGATTATTCTCTACCCTATATCATGCAAAATAAAGGATGCAATAAACCAAATCAAAAGATACAACAAAGAATATAAATGACTTCATTGCTAATTGTAATATCCCTCCATTATAAATATTTGAATAATTTTGAATAATTGTGATTTTGGATTATTATGTTGGGAAAAGACTTAAATCATCATAAACATTGGATGATGAAAAATATTTGTGTAAATATTATTTTAATATTTTTTTATTTTACTAGAGACAAATTGATGAGATAATCCAGCTATAAAAAGAGTAATTTTGTATTCCATGGAAAATGTGAAAAAAAGATAAAAACCACTAGGGTAAATGTTGTCAATGAGGACAAGTGTAAATCTACTCCCAAGGATGTGGGAGGTGAGGAAACAAGCTAGCAAGAAGTTAGGCCAAGACTCCCCAGAGTTAGGGATGAGGCTAACTTGAAAAAGAAAGACATAGGCAATCTGCTCTCATTCTGAAAAGAGGGGAAAGGAAAGTATGGTGTAATCAAGATGTTGTTGAGTACATGTGTAGGAATTAGAACTTGAGGGTTTTGTGAAAGACTCAAGTTCTAGTATTTACCCGGAGAAGGTTATTTACATTTTTGGTTTCCTATAGAATAAATAATTAGGCTCGGGGGTGTATCTCTTTCTAATTCAGATATGTTTACCTATATTTTATTTCTTGAAATTACTAGTTCTGATATTTACAGTCTTAGTTTATTTAAACTATTTATTTCTAAGTATTGAATACTAATCTGAGTTAAATTTATGTAAGGTAAAAGAAGATTTGGTGTTTTCTTTATCATTTTGTAATCTGTTTTTAGCAATATTTTATCAGAAATACTACTGCTATTGAAAGAAAATCAATACAGAAATATTAGAAACTAGAAAGCTTTTAACTACAAAAATTACGAGAATACTTGCACAGAAGATTATGAATCAATATTCTATTCTCTATGTAAACAAAAGTAATTTATCTAGTTATATTTGTGGATATAATGAGTGTGAAACTATCTAAGAAAATATAATTCATTTTCTCTAACAGAGCATGTTGTAAGTATACAATAAACAAGAATTAATATTCTTTGTACTTATTTGGAAATAGAAATAAAAATTCTTGCAATAGAGTATAAAAACCCTAATGGGTTATTATTATTATTATTATTATTATTATTATTGTCATACCTCTAGATATAAACCATGCATGAGAAAATATGAATCAAGTAAAGAGGTATTCTATGCATATTACATTTGAAACAATATCAAGTGAATATATACATATCTTCTTCTATTTTGTTTATAATAGTAATAAAAGTCAATAGATAATATCCTTTATTTACAAAAATGAGCAGAATAGAAAATATCATGTGAACACTTGCATATATAAATGTAGTAGGAGAAGAATTTCAAGACACAAACACAATTTTACATGCAGATTATAGAGAAAGGAAACAACATTGAAAAGCCCCCTCAAACAAAGGAGAACCCACTTAATATTTATAATAGTCATATTTGAAGAAACCCATAAATCCTTGTGATAAGAGTCTTGTAATCTCTCTTTCATAGACTTGGAAATAAACTAAATTGTTTATGAAAAATAAGCACTGATGTACATGATCTAATTAAACAAAAATTACAGTGAAACCTTTGAACAAAGAGTTTCCTAGTAGAGTTATACAGGTTGTGTGTTCAATCGTCATTACTATTGAATGATTACTATTGAATGACCAGGACCTTTAAAGAGCGGTGGTGTGTAACACGACTTCGACTCTGCAATGTTTTGAGGTGGGGTTAATATGTTTGTTACTTTTCATGACAACGTCATCTTAGTGACAGTCTACTTAGACCTTAGTCACTCCATCCTTTTTACCTAAAGGGTTGTGGACTCTTAAAGAGTAAAAGCAATCCTATGCAAAATCTCTGCGAAAAGACAAGGCAAGTTATATGCTATAGAAAGGAGTTATTAAAACAATAATAAAAACCATACAAATATATATTATGGTACTTCACGTGTAATGACTTGGAAGGAAAACCCTTGAAGGGACTCAATCTCTTCCATGGTCACCTTTACTTGAATCGTCTCCCTTGGAAAAGAAAATACAAGTACAAAATACTCATTGGCGGAGCTTGTATGAATTGGGAGAACAATATTATAAAGGAAAATGAAACCCAGTCGTGATATTTTTTTATCATATACTTACGAATTCTTAGCTTGTGCTAACATTAGTGGCTACGCAATAAGTCTAGGAAAATTCTTGTCTTTTGGGTCATCACCAGACCGGGAGCTCTTCCTTGTTATAATAAAAAAATACCATAGAGTTAACACAAGTATGAATACATATGTCTAAAAATTATAGTGAAAAAATTTAAGTGTGCTAAGACGTTTTAGAGAAAAATAATAGCGTGGGTGAAATTAAATGCTCACCACGAATTTCAACGCAATGAGAAATTACAAAACCTCTCATGTTGAAGGGAGCAAGAGATATGCCTTACCGAGGATACAAAATTAATGAAGTTGCGGTAGGGTTTTTATTTTCAATGAGCATAGTCGACTTGAATACTTTGATAGTACCAGCAATAGGTGGATGGCTATTAATGGGATCGAATCCCAATAGGAGTTAACATCAGTAGATAAGTTGACTCATACTCCATGGTAAAGACAAGTGGCAATACGTTAGCTTGTAAATGGAGTGTTGCATCAAACTTCACATGATCTTGTTCACATGATCTTGTTGACGTGGGCATAGAGACGGGATCATGGAAGATTTAATATGTATGAAGTATATTAATGATTAGTATAATCAACGAACCACAGGTCAGGTGGAGTCAATCTATCCCAAAATCCCACTTAAGTAAGGTAAATATATTTATATATATTGGTCTTGAATTAATACAAAAACCACAATGTAATGGGCGATGAAGCTTACCCTAGAGACAATGTCATATTACTTATTTCATTGATAATGTATTATTATGGGATTGAACTTGGTAAAACACTAAGTAAAACCATAAGTACCTTACATTTAAATAAAGGATTAATAACACTTGAAAGAGTGTAATTATACATTGGTGACATAGATATGTAAGAGATTACATTTAGCAAGAATGATGATATTAACTATATATAATTTGGACATAACTTATAAGCTAAGTAAACCTATGAGGAGAGCATGGGTAAATTTAATATAGAAATCAACATTTGAAGTAATATTTGAAAAATATCAATTAGATGTAAAAATACAGAAAGAATCATTTCCTAGTTAATGATTATAAGGATCGCAATATTAATAGTAACAAGTTAACCTGTCCTTGAATTATTAAAGTAAATCAACTCATATACCTGTTGAAAACAATGATTGAAAGAGTGAATTGGCGAATAGTGATAGGATGAGAGATATGTTGATGGGTAATCGTTGCTTGAATACTTAACCCGTCAAGTAGAGAAAACAAGGGTGACAAAAGTAAAGAGTAGTAAGGTTCTTAGTATTAATTAATACAAAAGAGTAATAATGACAATGAGCATAATAAATATTATTCGATACCAATCATTAGTATTTTTAAAACAAAATTAGGTGTTGGGTGATGATACAAATGGTATCAGAGCATGGTTCAGACATTATGGCCTTATAGGCTCAAAACGAACATAAATCGTTATACATATAAATGTTTTAGACTATGTAACTGTTGAAGATCTGTTAAAAAAAAATAACTTTAAGTATGTTTTGCACTTATCAGAAACAAAAATCAGACACTACGGTTGAACAAATCGAAAAAAAAAATACCAAGTGGACCAAAAATGTATGTAGAGTTGAATAGTGAACAACCTTGTGATAATTCCCTAGGATTACTTGAAACTATGAGAAGCATAAGGGTAGAATTGCAGAGTATTAAAAATATAACGAAAAGTTGTTGAAGGCTTGTAAGGAACATGATGGACTAAATGAGATCCTTCTCAAGAACGTGACTGAGATAAAACATAATAAGAATGTAGCACAAGCCTCTAGCAATGATAAGAAACAAGTCTCCAATGATGAATCTCATAAATGAAAGGAACACCCAATATTTAGCGACAAAAAAATATTAATGATTGATGAAAGTAGCAAAGATAGTTATGAAAACAACAGTGTATAGAATAAAACACATAAAATCAAGAAACAAAAGTGGCATGATAATGAATTATCTGGTGAATTTAAAAATATTAGACCTCCTAGTTTTGACTAAGTCTGAAGAAGGAGCATAAGATTGGCTTTTGAACATGGGAAATTATTTTCATATTTATAATTATCCAAGGAACATAAGGCATAGACTGGTTGTGTATCAGTTGAACAATAAATTTTCCATCTTGTGGCAAGAGACAAAAATGGTAAACAAAGTTAGAAGAAATGAATTGACATGGAAAATATTCAAAAAATAGTTCAAACATAAATATTTAACAAAAAGATATTATGATGAAAAGGCTAAGGAATTCCATGACCTTAAGCTAGGAAAAATGATGATAGAAGATTTCATTACTAAGTTTGTCAACCTGGTGAGATATGTACCCTATATTAGTGAGGAAAAGGAGAAGGAAAAATGGTTTATGAGTTGCCTACCTCAAGCATATAAAGATAAAATTGAATACCTTAATCCTAAGACAATGGATGAGATAATAAGACATGCTAAATTGTGTTACACTCAGTTTAAACGGAGGTTTGAAGGTATGAAAACATGGTAGAATAGGAACAGAGATAACAAGTTTAAACCTAGAAATAAATAGTTTAAGCATCCATGTCATCCATCACACAATGCTCTGGTTATATGGAACAAGTTTAGTGGTCAACAACAAAGTGTATCAGTTCAAAATAGTCACCAACTGACAGATTCAGTGAATAAACTAGTTAGACCACCACTGTAGTGTTGGGGTTGTAAAGAAACTCATATATATAAAGATTGTCCTCTAAATAAGAAACAAAAATTGACATTGCATAACATTCAAGAAGCAGTGACAGTTAATGACATGGAACAATGTACCTGTAATATAAATGGTGAATCGACAGGTTGATCACCAATCTGCCATGGTGGAAATTAAAGGTATGATCAATAAAAAAATATGTATCTATTTTAATTGACCCTAGCAGAAGTTTAATTTATGTTCCCCCTACTATAGTATAAGACTGTAAATTGAATAAAGTTAAGCATAAGAAATCTTGGCTAGTACAATTAGCTATTGGTACAAAATGGAAGGTTGTAGAGTTGGTTAAAGAGTGCATAGTAACTATGGATGGGATGGAAAATAAATTGGAATTGAATGTATTACCCTTGGGATCCTATGATTTACTCATAGGCATGAACTGGCTTGAAAAAAATGCGGATGTTGTGAGCTGTAGAAACAAAAAATTTGACTGTTTAGATGAACTTGGACAAGGAAAAACCATTAAGGGAATATCTCGTGGTGTGTCGGTAAGGAATATTTCTTCTTTATAGTTGAAAATAAATGCAAGAAAGGGTTGTGAATTTTATTATGTGCATATAAATGAGAACCAAGACAAAGAGGTTAAAAATCTATTGACTGATGATCCTATATTTCGTGATTTTCAGGATGTATTTCCAAAAGAAATTCTAGGACTACCTCCTAGAAGGTACATAGATTTTACCATATATCTAGTACCTAGATCTACATTGGTGTCTAAAGCACCCTATAGAATGAGTGTTCCTGAATTGACTGAGTTAAAGATGCAGCTTCAAGAGATGTTGGATAAAAAGTACCTCAGACCAAGTGTGTCTCCATGGGGAGCACCGGTCTTATTTGTGAAAAATAAGGATGGAAAATTTAAGTTGTGTATTGATTATAATTAATGGAATAAGATGACAGTAAAAAATAAGTATCCTTTACCCCGTATTGATGGCTTGTTTGATCAAGTCGGGGAAGCTAGAATATTTTCAAATATAGATATAAGATCAGGATATCATTAGGTCAAGATTAAAGATGAATATATTCATAAAATGGATTTTACAACAAGGTACAGACACTATGAGTTCATAGTGGTACCCTTTGGTCTAACAAATGCACCTGCGACATTTATGTGTTTAATGAACAACGTGCTAAGGAAATATTTGGATAATTTTGTGATTTTTTTTATTGATGATATCTCGATCTATTCAAATACCAGAGAAAAGCATGAAGAACATTTAAGGTTGTTTTTTCAAACATTAAGATAATATCAATTGTACGCAAAATTCAGTAAATGTGAATTCTGTCAAAATAAAGTGCAGTACTTAGGACATGTGATTTTAGGAGAAGGGATTTCATCCTGAAAAGGTCAAGGCCATTGCAGACTACCCGGTACCAAAGGATGTCTCATATGTTCGGTCATTTATGGGTATTACTGTATACTATCATAGATTTATTGAAAATACTTAAATCATCATAAACATTTGATGATGAAAAATATTTGTGTAAATACTGTTTTAATATTATTTTATTTTACTAGAGACAAATTGATGAGAGAATCCATCTATAAAAAGAGTAATTATTTATTCCATGGGAAAAGTGAAAAAAGGATAAAAATCACCTGAGTAAATATTGTCCATGAGGACAAGTGTAAACCTACTACCAAGGATGTGAGAGGTGAGGGAACACGCTAGCAAGAAGTTAGGCCAAGACTCTCTAGAGTTGCAGATGAGGCTAACTTGAAAAAGAAAAACCTAGGAAATATTTTCTCATTCTGAAAAGAGGAGAAAGGAAAGTATGGTGTAAGAAGGATGCTTTTGAGTACTTGTGTAGGAATTAGAACTTGAGGGTTTTGAGAAAGACTCAAGTTCTAGTATTTCCCTGGAGAAGGTTATTGACATTTTTAGTTTCCTATGGAGTAAAGAATTAGGCTCGGGGGTGACAAGAGAAAGTAATACTTGGATGCTTTGGTCTATGGTTTGTAGGAGTTGGATTCTCTCCTCAGTTTGTCCCCGGTATCTCTTTCAGATTTAGATATGTTTACGTATCTTTTATTTCTTGAAATTACTAATTATGATATTTACAATCTTAGTTTATTTAAATTATTTCTTTCTAAGTAGTGAATACTAATCTGAGTTAAAGTTATGTAAGGTAAATTAAGATTTGGTATTTTCATTATCATTTTGTAATATTTTTTTAGCAATATTTTATTAGAAATACTATTACTATTGAAAGAAAATCAATATAGAAATATTAGCAACCAAAAATCTTTTAACTAGAAAAACTATGTAAATACTTGCACAATAATATTAGGAATCAATATTCTATTCTCTTTGTAAACATAAGTACTTTATCTAGTTATATTTGTGGAGATAATGAGTGTGAAACTATATTAAAGATTATAATGTCTTTTCTCTAACATAGCATGATGTAAGTAGAAAATAAATGAGAATTAATATTTTCTATACTTATTTGGAAATAGAAATAAAAATTCTTGCAGTAGAGTACATAAACTTTAATGGGTTATTATTATTATTGTCATACCTCTAGATATATATATTGCATAAGAAAATATGAATAAACTAAATAGGTATTATATACATATTATGTTTGAAATAGTACCAAGTGAATATATACATATCTTCTTCTATTTTGTTTATAATAGTAGCAAGAGTCAATACATAATCTCCTTTATTTACATAAATGAGCAGAATAGAAAATATCTTGTGAACACTTGCATATATAAATGTAGTAGGAGAATAATGTCAAGAAACAAATATAATTTTACATGCAGATCATCCACAGATTATCCAGAGAGGAAACAACATTGAAAAGCCCCCTAAAAAAGGAGAACCTACTTAATATTTATGATAGTCATATTTGAAGAAACCTATAAATCCTTAAAGAGAACTTGAGGGTTTTGAGAAAGACTCAAGTTCTAGTATTTACCTGGAGAAGGTTATTGACATTTTTAGTTTCCTATGGAATAAAGAATTAGGATCGGGGGTGATAAGAGAAAGTAATACTTGGATGCTTTGGTCTATGGTTGGTAGGAGTTGGATTCTCTCCTCAGTTTGTCCCCAGTATCTCTTTCAGATTTAGATATGTTTACCTATCTTTTATTTCTTGAAATTACTAGTTATGATATTTACAATCTTAGTTTATTTAAACTATTTCTTTCTAAGTAGTGAATACTAATCTGAGTGAAAGTTATGTAAAGTAAAATAAGATTTGGTATTTTCAATATCATTTTGTAATATTTTTTTAGCAATATTTGATTAGAAATACTATTGCTATTGAAAAAAAATCAATATAGAAATATTAGCAACCAAAAATCTTTTAAATAGAGAAGTTATGTAAATACTTGCAGAATAATATTAGGAATCAATATTCTATTCTCTTTGTAAACATAAGTACTTTATCTAGTTATATTTGTGGAGATAATGAGTGTGAAACTATATTAGAGATTATAATGCCTTTTCTCTAACATAGCATGATGTAAGTAGAAAATAAATGAGAATTAATATTTTCTATACTTATTTGGAAATAGAAATAAAAATTCTTGCAGTAGAGTACATAAAATTTAATGAGTTATTATTATTATTGTCATACCTCTAGATATATATTTTGCATGAGAAAATATGAACAAACTAAATAGATATTATATACATATTATGTTTGAAATAGTATCAAGTGAATATATACATATCTTCTTCTATTTTGTTTATAATAGTAGCAATACATAATCTCCTTTATTTACATAAATGAGAAGAATAGAAAATATCTTGTGAACACTTGCATATATAAATGTAGTAGGAGAATAATGTCAAGAAACAAATATAATTTTACATGTAGATCATCCACAGATTATCCAAAGAGGAAACAACATTGAAAATCCCCCTTAAAAAAGGAGAACCTACTTAATATTTATGATATTCATATTTGAAGAAACCTATAAATCCTTATGATAAGATTGTTGTAATCTCTCTTTCATAGACTTGTAAATAAACTAAATCATTTATGAAAAATAAGCCCTGATGTACAGGAGCTAATTAAACAAAAAATACAATGAAACCTTTGAACAAAGAGTTTCCTAGTAGAGTCATACAGGTCGTGTGTTCGACCGCCATTACTAATGAATGACCAATACCTTTAAAGAGCGGTGGTGCATAGCATGACTTTGACTCTGCAGTGTTTCAAGGTGGGGTTAAACATTGGTTACCTTTCAAGCCAATGTCGTCTCAATGAAGTTTGACTTAGACCTTAGTCATTCCATCCTTTTCCCTAAAGGGTTATGGAATCTTAAAGAGTAAAAGAGAACCTATGCAAAATCTTTGTGAAAAGACGGAGGCAAGTTATATATCGTAGAAAGGAATTATTAAAAAAATAATAAAAACCCTACAAATATATCTTATGTTACTTCACCTGTAATGACTTGGAAGGAAAACCCTCGAAGGGACTCAAGCTCTTCCATGGCCTCCTTTACTTGAATCTTCTCCCCTAGAAAAGAAAATGCAAGTACAAAATACTCATTGGCAGGGCCTGTATGAATTGGGAGAACAATATTGTAAAGGAAAATGAAACCCGCCCGTGAGATTTTTTTTATCATATACTTACGAATTATTAGCTTGTGATAACATTAGCAGTTATGCAATAAGTTTGGGCGACTTCTTCTCTTTTGGGTCGTCACTAGACAAAGAGTTCTTCCTTGTTACAAAAAACAAATACCATAGAGTTAGCACGAGTATGAATACACCTGTCTAACAATTACATAGAAAATTTTTAAGTGTGCTAAGAAGTTTTAGAGAAAAACAACAGCGTGGGTGAAAGTAAATGCTCACAATTACCTTCGACGCTATGAGAGATTACATAACCTCTCACTTCGAAGGGAGCAAGATATTTTCCTTACCAAGGATCCAAAATGAATGAAGGCGAGGTAGGGTTTCAGTTTTCGATGAGCATAGTCGACTTGAATACTCAGACATTAATGGCATCGAATCCCAACACGAGTTAACATCAATAGATAAGCTGAATCATACTCCACGGTAAATACAAATGGCTATATGTTAGCTTGTAATTGGAATGTTGCATTAACCTTCACATGATCTTGTTGACATGGGCATAGAGACAGGATTGTGGTAGATTGAATATGTACCAGTCCATTAATGATTAGTGTAATCAGCGAACTACGGGTCAGGTGGAGTCAATCTATCCCCAAAACCCACTTATGTATGGTACACACACATATTGGGTCTTGAAGTAATACGAACACCACAATGTAATGGGTGATGAAGCTTACCCTAGAGAGAATGTTATATTACTTATTTAATTGATAGTTTATTATTACAGGATTGAACTTGATAAAACCCTTAGTAAAACCATAAGTACCTTACATTCAAATAAATGATTACTAACACTTAAAAGGGTCTAAATATACATTGGTGATGTGGAGATGTAAGAGATTACATTTATCTATAATGATGATACTAACTATATATAATTTGTACATAGCTTATAAGCTATGTAAACCTATGAGGAGAGTAAATTTAATAAATAAATAAATATTTGAAGTAACATTTGCAAAATGTCCATCAGGTGTAAAAATACAGGAAGAATGGTTGTTTAGTTAATGATTATAAGGACCACAATGTTAATAGTAACAAATTAACCTATCGTTGAATTATTAAAGTAAATAAACACATATACATGTTGAATACAATGATTTCAAGAGTAAATTGACGAGCAACGATAGGATGAGATATGTTGTTGGGTAATCGTTTCTTGAATCCTTAACATGTCAAGTAGAGAAAAAAAAGGTGACACAATTAAAGAGAAATAAGGTTCTTAGTATTCATTAATACAAAATAGTAACAATGACGATGAGCATAACTATTATTCGATAACAATCATTATTCTTAAAAAAAATAAAATTGGGTGTTTGGTGATGTTACACTAATGGAAACAAATGGACTTACAAATGCAAGCCTCATAATGGTTGTTGAAGCTAAGTGGGCTCCAAATCCACCTTGAGAAAGGGTCCTTTGCCTCCTTATGTGCTCCACTCCAAGATTTGGTGGTAAAAAGAATATTTATATGTGGTAGAAAGAATTTTGAGTTAGGTTTTTTTGTTTTCTCTAGAGGAATTTCAATAACATATATTTGCAATTGATTAGTGGTCAAATGGGTAACCTTAATAACTTTATTTATAATAGGATAAACAATGGACCCCTCTTTAGAGCCAACTTCAATGTGAATAATCCCATTGTATTAATGAAGTAGTGGGATAAAGATAACTAATGAAGGCTAGATCAAACACTAGTTTTGGAACTAATGGCTTGATATAGTCCACGTTTGGATACTACACCATTATTGGAATGTGAAAACATCAATGAGATTATTTTTTATTCTATTTTAGGGGAAAAGTATGGTTTTTAAAGGATTTAGCACATGTCTTGCACACAAAAAATGGGCCAAATACTACACTTTGTTATTTTGGTCAAAATTTAAGGTTCACTTAACTCAAGATGAAAACATTGAGGTCACCTAATGATGGAGACAAAGGGAATGAGGGATAAATCTATCAAAGTGATGTATTGGGTTGAACGTGCTCATGGCAAATTAGGTGAACAAAATTAAGATGATAACATCATCAATAAATATTTAGGTACAACCATTAGTAACCCAAATGATCTAGAAATTGGCCCAACATCTTGTAAACAAGATGTTTCCAAGGCCATATGTTGTTCACAACAATTTAAATTCAAGTAGGATGAATCCCTAGATAATGTTAAGCATCTTCTAACTCCACATTCAAATTTTCTATTGGTGTATTTGATCATAGAAGTGTTAGTCATTGAGACATTGCATAGAAATAAATACACAAAGCACATAAAAAAAATTACCTCCATAGTGAAGTGACTATGTGTTCACCTTAGTGTTGGACCTTAGATTGAAACCTTCCTACCAATGCTAGCATTGTTAGCCTATTTAAGGAATGAGATAATGAACTTAGAGATATTTTCATAGAAAAAAAAAAAACTATACCTTCTCTTTCTTTTCTCTGCCTTTTGCTTAAGTTCCTCTCCTGTCTTTTATAAGAAGTGGGTAGGTAGTTGAAAAGTTGTAACTACTACCTCTTGAATTTACTCTAGAAATTAATTTTTGGATTAACTTTGAATTTAGTAGTACAAAACATTTTGAAGGTCATATGGGCTAAGGGGACTTTAAGATCCTAGATCAACTAAGGGTCTTAGCTTAAATAGTGTGCACATGAAAATAATTTTGATGATCCATAAAGTCCTCTGAAGTCCAGTCACTAACAATCCATCAAAATTGGTGTATAAATACATAGATAAAGTGCATCATCATCTCGAAACAACACTTTTTTTTATCTATCAGTATAAGTTGTCAAGAATTATTTACAAATGCATAATCATGATTGTTCTTCTTATGATAAAGGTACCTATAAAGAGCCTTATCAACATATACCACATGAAGCTATTTTTTAGGGGCGAATTTGCACCAATTCGCTATTTTTTAGTCTTTTTTTTCAAAAATAAATTATCCAACTAGTTATTTTTTCCTTAAAAAACTACCTAATTGTTACATAAATATGTTTATATTTGATAATATTCGCCAAAATTTATAAGTTTTAATATTAAATTGTATGTATTCTATTGATTATTCACCTACATATCTATATGTGTGATTTTTTCAATTTGAAATAATTGCCTAGAACACTATACTAAGGTATAATATTTGAATCCTTAAAAAATACCTTGGACCACATCCTTGTTATTAGTCGGGATCTGGGTCTAAACTTTGAGTTCATTTAAATATTCAATTGTAGGTTGTTCATAAATAACTAGTAATGCCAAAATACCTTGCTAATCACCCCCAAAAAATGTTGACGTCAACATGCAAGTATCTAAACCAAGTAAACCATAACTAAACCATAACCTCTACCTTCAACAATGAATGCATGCAATGATTGATATCAAGTAGCAAGGGTGTTTCTATATGAAAAGAGTGGGTATAGAAAACAAGAGAAAAAGTAACAAGGTGACAGTATGGGATATGAACTTGTTGGCAAGTAGTTTTGACATGGCACTCAACCTTCCTCGATACAATATTTAGGATTGCTTCTTCCAATACTTTAGCCCTCATAGTAAATGACCACAACAATCATAACTAGCAAACCTACCATACTTGACTTTATACTTCAAACCAATAAAATTATTCTTGCGTCAAGATCGACTACAAGTATCCAAAAACCAAAACACTCAATACACTAATCATGCTAAAGGATTGTAATATGGAAAACTAGCTCAATATTCACTTTTCTTTTAGACATGGACTTAGCATTTAAATTTGAGCCATAAATACATTAAAATGTTTAACTTGGCCCACTATAAGAGCTTGTAACTTAGTTGAGGTATGAGCATAAAGTGCACCTACAACCCTCTTTGCACCCATAACACAAGAATACATATATACAACTTCCAAAAAAGAGTGTAACAAAAAATATCTCTAAGAAGTCAATAACAAAGAGCAATCTTATATAGCTACAAAATACTTAATTCGATGGGAAAATATCCCCAAGTGAAATTATGTTCATGATATATCCATATATGGAATCAAACAACTATTCATAGAGATAATGTTGTGAATGCACCAATAAAACTCCTATATCTTCCTCATGTATATCAAACTTGTTAATAATAGAGGGATTTCATATCCAACAACTATATCAAATGGTTCAAGCTAGGTTTTGTTCCATATAACATAAATAAAAAACATGAAGACCAATATATATTATCAAATCAAACCCTAGAAATCATTTTTAAGGATAAGGATAGTTAAATCCTCATCCTTTCATGGCTTGCAATTATTCCATCAAGGGAAACATTTTCCATGACACAACCTAAGAAATAACTAAGTCAAGATTCATCTAGATGCCATACAAGTTCCTGGTAAAGGGATTTCAAACCATCGAATCACCATAACCAACAATCACCCACGAATGTGACAATTCTACAATCAAACTCAGGCTAAGGATGGGTTAATATTTTAGGAAGGAATTTGACTTGAAGGAGGGATTTATATCCTTCCATTTCCCTCAATCTGCAAAATCCAAAACAAGGGGGGTTAATTGATTCACAACTATTATGGAATAATTCCCCTACAGACAAGTGAATATCCTCTTGGATTCTAGATCCCTAATACCAAGGCAGAAATATACAAATGGACACTAACATCCCTTTGAGATTTGTTTAACTAGCCAAGAAGAGAGAAGGGGAAAAAGGTGATCGTACCTATTTCTGGTTTTTTTCCTCTCTGCTCCAATTCGATCTTGATATCCAAACTCTTTCACACAAATTGATACCTGCAAAACCATGGACAACAAAGAGAAACAGGGAAACTCCTACTCTACCATATTAGATTAAACAAATTAATCTATAATAGACAAGCATATGTAAGATACACAAACTAGAAGGGAATAGGACAAGTATATTGAGGAGAACTTTAAAGAGACACTTAAAACCATGGATGGTGTTGCAGCAACTTCTCCAAGTCCTCCTCATCCAACCCCTTTCTCGAAAGATCCATGATCATAATGACAATACTTTTGATAATTATTTTCCTCCTTGTTCACCATGAGAATGCCTCCATTTATAGGCTTTGGGAGGCCCAACCACCTTGGTTATATTTGGGATTAGTTGAGGATATGAATCCATCAGTTGTGGTATCTCCCTTAGATGTAGCCTAAGGGTTAGATTCGATCCAAACCAATTCAAATCATCCCTAGTTGTCCTTAGAGAAAAAGGGGATTTCTTCCCAATATTTTCTCAACCAATTAGCGCTCCTTTATAATGGGCAACAGAGCATTACAACACTTCCTGCTAAATAGACAAAGAGCGCTAGCACTCCCTACATATGAGTATGGGAGCGTTGATCTTCCAAAAAAATTTCAAGATGACCAATTCTCATAGAAAAACACTTTGTTTCTTCTGTCAAAGGATGTGGCTTCTTCTTCTAACATGTTCTATAGGATGTATCAAGTGTTTCCATGGTGTCGTTGGCAATGCAACACATGCATAATGAAAATGTGACATTTATGACACTTGTGACAAAAGTGTGACACTTGCGACACTTGCAACAATGAGAATGTGACATTATCGAAGTGAGTAATTTTGGCGTGTAACAGATTTCCCCCCAAAGTGTGAAGTCAAAAGAAGAAAGTTGATGACTGAAACACTTTGTAGATTCTTCGAAGCAAGGGTATGGAGTAGGAGAACCTAGTAGAAACTGCAGACAACCATCAAACAAATGTTAATATGTGCTCCAATCCCAAGGCAGTAATACCTATGCTTGGGTAATAAATGACTCAAAGTATGGCCTCCAATAAATACACTACGGATCCATGATGATATTGACTAAGGGTACAACCACCAATGATACAATGTGGATCCATACTTCTATGACATGGACTGGTTGTAGCCATGAAAAATACACAGTGGAGCTATGAGATGATAAGACATAGCCACATATCAATACGATGTGGATCTATGTGACAACGTAAGTATTATCATGTTCAAATGATTTCCTTCGCAACTTGGAAAAGAAGATGTCATAATGAATGCTCAACCCAGGGTCTTCATTCCAATCCCAATGTAGTACAATTATAACCATGTGAATATATGTCTTGATGTTGAGCATGGTAGAAACCACTTGATTACCGGTCGTTGAGGTCAACAGTTAACAAGTGCGAGGGAGATCACCAGTTATGTCAATGACTCCCAAGGTACCCTAGTACAATCCAACGAATGTGAATAAGTGAGATGAGGTTGATTATTCATGGAATCATCCAATCAAAGTTCAATGATGTAAACCCATTATTGGAAGCAAGGAGGCCTACCATTGAGGCATGCAGATCCCAAGGTACTAACTAGTTTCTAAGTATGATTCCTAGATGATGTGTTGAAGTCGACAAGAAAAATATCATTGAAGGATTGCCTTGATGTATCCCCCATCATCGACACGAAACTAACACAAAACGTGATGAGATATAGCGAACGAATTATAGAATGACACGTGTATGGAAACTGGTAATTTTGCATATGGTTGAATTTTGATGCAGATACTTCCCTTGAACACTGAGGCACGACATGATACTTGGCAGCGTAAACGTAGAGTGGACCAAAACATGATGCAGTGGATGCTATGACATTCTTCGGATGACTCAAAGGAGTGAAAATACTCATAGGATTGGTTCAGTGTAGAGTTTAGTGGATTATCCAAGTGTTCAGGGTGAAGGTTAAAAACAAGTGTTGTGTTCAAGGTTGACTACAAGAGTTGTTCACAAAAGTTCTCAAGAAACTTGACCCACTTCCTTCAATTTTTTCCCCCATCCAGATAGATGAGTACCTCTTTTTAATTTAACGAGCTCAAGGCGAGTAACACATGCTCGATATTACTCACCTTCGATAATCTCCTCTTCCTTTGTTTAACAAACGGGAAGAAGTAAGGGTTTGTTCCCAGATGGGCCCTTCAATATGTAGATTAGCGAGTCCAAAGAAGGAAAATTTGATGGATTTTCATGTTTAGAGAGTCTGAAAAGAACTTAAAGAAGACTCCAAGGTTGTCCTTTCTTGTAATGTTAGTTCCTGAGGTCCGAAAAGAGATAAAATATTACTCGGAAGATGCCCTTTCGAACCTTTTAATGAGTGTGAAAGGAAGCAAGATCACTCAACAATATTTTCATATTTAGAGAGTCTGAAAAGAGCTTAAAGATGACTCAAGGGGTTTCCTTTTTTGTATAACCTTTACAAGTCTAAAAAAGTGATAAAAGTATACTCGGTTACATTCTCATGTATTTATGAGTGAGAGAAAGAACAAAGATTATGCTCATTAGTGTTACAAGGTTAACGAAAGATGCTACTTGAAATCCTGTAAAAAAAAATTGTTCTGGGCATAAGACATTAGTAACTTCTCAAAAAAATGATTAAAAACCCAAAAAATGAATTTATAATAAGGAGAAAATATCAGAATGAACCTATCAAATATCAAAATCGGTCATAAATTCATTTTACCATTTGTTTTTTTACCATTCTCCTCTACATTTTGGATTTTTCACCTCTTTGGAGCGTTTTTCGAGCGATGATCATGGGAGCTGTGAGTGATCATTTTCAGATTCGTCCAGACCAAGTTAGTTATCTCTTCCTCCTCATCCTTTTTCATGGTTTTTTACTACATTTTAACCTTTTGTTTGAGTGTTATAGGCTCCTTAGGAATCCCCATAGCATTGAACCAGATCAACGCTCCCTCAAGGCACTAAGGGGAGCATCGACCGAGATTTCAGCGTTTTGGTGCATATTTCTAGGGTGCGCTAGTGCTCTGTAGGTTGCTTTGAGGGAGCACTAGGTGAATAGCTCAAATATTTTTTGACTTTTTGGCGAAAAAGAGGCATTTTGTTTCATAAGAGTTTGACTAATGATGATTAAATGTTGTATTTGCAAATTTCGTCTATAGCTAGCCATGATAGAGTGGAAAGAGCATGAGCATGAGTTCGATGATATTTCCACTCTCCAAGAACCTCGATCAAGGGCGGCCTTGTGAAACTGTGGTTTGCTCAAATATTTCAAGGTTCAAATCATGAGAAAATAAGTACTACTGCTTGAGTATTTGATTGGTCTATGGGATGACATTGAGCAAGCATTCCACATCGGACTGCACATGCTTGAAATTGAACTAAATGATGTATATTTTTTGGCAGGGCTCTCAAGGAGAGAGGCACCCATTCTCTTGTCTGGACACCGAGAAACTCTGCAACTGACCGAGGCATACGTTGTCGAGCATTGCATATCAGGGTCGCGGTTGGTGGGTGGACGAATTGTGATAAAGGATGTGAGAGATTTAGCACTTCAATCCATTATATTTTCCATCACCAAGTTGGCGGGGAGAACCAGTGATCACTTGGCTTCTAAATCATAGATATCTTATGCCTTACATTGTTTAGAACCCATATTGTTCAATTGGAGTGCAGGGTTCCTCAGGAATGTCAAAGAACAAATATCCAAATACAGGATCGACAGACAGAAACAATTCGGGTACAGTTAGTTTTTGGTTTCATTTTTCTTAGAGAGGGTCCCTCAGATGCAACCATAGGTTGCATTGATATCACATCTCGTGATCGAGCTTCGTATGGAGAGATGGACCAACCTTTCCCCTAGGTTTGAGAATGAGCCCTCAACTTTCAGATACATTGTTGACTTCTTCGCATGGTGGAGGAGGTAGTTAGTGGTTATTGAGGACTTCCCCTATGTTGGGGTAGATTTCAGAGGTAGCGTTGACCTGGTACTGTCCAAGGGTATCCAATGGGATGCATCAAGTATGAAACATAACCTTGCAACATACATTTTTTTTGTTTTTTATTTTATGTTTTTTTGGTTGTACAATGAGAAATCTAAAATATTTTGTTTTCATCATGTAGACAGAGGTGCATCATGTCCGACGGAGATGTCGGCATTGGGTCATCGCGGAGAGGCACATGCAACAGTTGAGCATGACATCGTAGCGGGAGGGATCTGAGAGGTAGAGAGGAACCTTCAGGGTTTGACGATAGGTGTCCCACCTCTCTGGAGACAAGATGTGCCTCTACGCTTGCAACGACATACAATTAGGGTTTTCGAAAGCCTCAACCATTTTCTTTGTCGCGTGACATGAGTAGTGGTGTGATATGCATAGCACAATGTGATACAAGAGGATGATTAGGGTCCTCAGTTGATTTTTTGTAGTCCTTATGATGATATTATGGGCATCAAGTACCAAGTTTGTTTCCCCATTATGTACATTTTGATGATGTATTTTCAAAAAATATTTCTATCATGCATATATATATATATATATATATATATATATATATATATATACGAGTTTTGTAGTGCCTGTCGATGTTACATTTTTATCTTATGTGATGTTTTTGTGTACATATGATATATGTTTCAAGATGTTTTACCTATGCGCAAGATACCAATCCAACATGTAATTAGCTAATGAATCTGAAGTTGCATTGAGTTCTCTTGGTATGTGTCTCTATTGGAGAAATTCAAACAATATTTCGAGACAACAAAACCTTAGGTGGAGACGTAGTAAAACTAAGTTGTGAATGGCATACTCACGATTAAGTTGTTGAACCATGAGTTGAGAGTCTAGGTTGATAATCAATTGAGTTATACCTAGAGAGGAGGCTTCGATTAAGAGTCTGATGACAACATGATCTTCTGCCATATTATTGGTCGCATATCCAAGGAAAATTCCTCCTAAACTCACCAACCCGCCAGAGTGGGAGATGACCCAAGATGCAGAAGAGATTTTTTGGGTGTGTCGACTAGCGCCATCTGCAAACCCGAAATAGATGGGAAAGGGTGATGTCATCTGCGCATTCAATCACAAAGCAAAGTATAAGCAACTAAGATAAAAATCTTGCACGCAAAAGAATAGACACACCAAGTCAATATTATATAGTACAATAATCTACAAAGAACACATGCAGGATATTATATGCATAGTACTTATTGAGGTAAACTAAGGCTGAATATTAATGAACTGTAACTTCTAAGTGCTTTGTTAAGGTGTTGTAATCACAGATCTGTGTCCCAGCTAAGGTTGCAGACACTGGAGTCCTACAACCACCCCTGCCTCTACCTCGGGTGAGACTTCATCTGTTTCAGACGTGTTGCTGAAAGGGCCAGAAGTTGGTGGATTGTTGTAGCATTGAACCCTGGTTCTGCTCCTGTGCCAACAAATGGTTCCACTGTCGGGATTTGAAACTGTGATTGCAGGGAACTGAAGAAAAGAAAGAAATCTTTGTGCGTAGATCTGTTGCCCTAGTGTACAGTATTCTACTTGACCTGTAAAGCTCTGTACTAAGAAGAGAAGTCGGATCCGAAGAAAAGAGGTAAGATCTTGAAGCTTTGTGCTCTGATAAAGGTAAGAATAGTGAAAAGTTTTAGATCTGGAAGCTTTGTGCTCTGCTAAAAGTAAGATTAGTGGAATTTTTTTTTTCAAGAGTATGGATCTAGGTATGTTTCATAAATGTTATCCTAGTCTGAAAACTAGGGCACGATTAGAAGAGAGAAGGTTTGATATGAGTAGATCTGGTATAAATAATGAAAGATATGTTATTCCTATGCATAGAAATAATATTTGGACTAACAAATGGATGCAGGATCCTAGAAAGAATATTTTGTAGGTTAGCTACTATGATCCTAGTGCGCAATACAGGAAAGGCTGAGGATCATTTAAGAAAAAAAGAGGATTAACCCTTTGTTACAGTTGCAGAAGACTGGGGAATCTTGCTAAGGAATTCCCTCGAAGAAGACCTAGTTGTCTTTGTTGTAAAGATATGGACCATGAAGTTTTAGATTGCCCTAGAATGATTGTTAAGCTTGACAGAATGAATATGAGACAAGAAAACCTTGAGGAAGGTCACGAAACTGAGACCATGGTAGAACCCCTGACATAATCAGAGACTGTACTACTGCAAATGAAAGAAACTCTAAATGATCACAGAGATATCAACTTATCAGAGATATTCAAAGAAAAAAAATACATAGAAGCAAGAATAGGAGACTTCAACATAGACTATGTTCTGGATGATGAAACACAGGTAAACATCATGATAGAAAGAAATTGGGAAGATTTAGGAAAGCCTGATACAACTCCTTCATTAGGAGGAATAGGATTATTCAGGGGAAAATTGATAACCATATGTGGAAGAGTCGCCCATGTATCTATGAGTGCTCATGGAGCTTCGAAAGAAGAATATTTTGAGGTTGTTAGATTCATTGGGAACAACACTCCATTTACTATGTTATTAGGAAAAACCTGGATCGAGAAAGATCAGACCAGAAGAAAAGAATAGGAGTCCCTAGAACAGAAAAAGCAGGAATTCAAATATTTCATGACTAGGAAGATCACACACTTGATTGCAGAACAGGAGAACATATCGAAGCTATTGAGAACCATAAACTTGGATCATGAAGTTGAAATAACACAAGAATATTCACAGACGAGTAGAGCACCTACCCCAGATCAAGAAGAAGTAATAATCTCTAATCCTATAAAAGAATCTCAACAACGCAAAGATGCTATGCCAAAAGAAGACAAGAATCAGAATGGAAAGAGGAATACTGAAATGAAGATCACCAGGAAGAAGGCTAGAAAACTCAGCAAGAAGAGAAAAGGTCGAAAAGTTGCATAAGGGCCCAGAGGGAACTTCACAGAAGGAAGATTTGCAAAATTGGAACTTCGTTGGGATATCATAACAACGCCCCATGGCACTTCACCATGGCGAAGCGATATGACCGTTGGAAGCATTATAACCATTGGAATGACATTCCAGAACGGTTAGAACAATAGTTATGACCAGAAAGCTCACCATTGGACCGTTGGGACCGTGTTGCAATGAATAGAACTGCATTGATGGAAAACTTCTTATCCATTGAAGAGATTTGTTACATCGTGTTTACTTAGTCCATCGAATGTTGCACCGAGAACACTTTTTCAAATTGTATCAGAGTTAACAAGAGAACCCATTGCTACCACGTTGTTCTTAATAAGATCGACATCGATTCTATTGCTTTGAGCACTCATCCATCCACCTGAGTTTTCTGATCGAGAGCGTGCATGTCGGATGAGCTCATCGTTGTGGATAAGTCAGTCGAGGAAGTTTTAATTGATATGATGGCCGTGAGAGTGATGTCCATGGGAATTCAAGCTTCATCGATGCGAGGAGTGCAAGCCTCTCCATCGATTGCTCGTGGATCCGGACCATCCCGACCGGTAGAAGAGAAGAGAACCAAGCACAAAGATGATCTAGCAAATGCAAAGTTAATCCCGACCATATTACCCAACTACATCCCGCCTCTGGTCATCGCGGTGAGTCGTGATAGTGTCCCAAGGGACTTTGATTACACCATGATTAGTGCGTACCTCCTGAAGGGGATACATGTAGTCAGAATGTAGCAAGATAAGATCGTGACATTGAAGTTCAGTGACTCCAACCTAGGTGACCTCAAGAATTACAGCATGCTTACTCCTTACAAGTATCTGACCAGGACGAAGGGGAAGAACTCGAAAATAATCCCCCATCCATGGACTATGAACCTCGTGAAGTCCACCCTCTTGAACATGATGAAGATCCCACACTTTGGAAGGCACCAGGAGGTTAATGTGTGTGTTAATCTCTTTCTCTCATGTTACCATGGTGACTACCTATGGCTAGATAGACGCATCACAATCGATTCGACGTTGATCCATAGGATCACTGGATTGAGCATGCAAGGACCTAACCCGCAAGAATTCTACCCAGGGAAGCCTTCCGACCTCACCCTAGCATAATTAAGGACACTTACGATGATGTAGAAAATTGAACGCGAGGATACAAGGTAGCTTCCATCCAGAATGGCGCAATGCACCGGGCCTGCCAGCTGATCACTGAGAATCTAGTGAGGAAGAACCGACCTACTCAAGTCACAGGATTCATTGTTGACCTAGCCGGGAAATGTGTAGAAGGACTCCAGATGAACTGGGAAAAGTACTTGGTCGACCAACTGGAATTAGACTGTCACGAAGCTCAGGATCAAGGCTATGAGTTCCACTTTAGCTAGCTCCTAATCCTCATCACATTTACCACTTGGGAAATACTGGAAGGTGCAACCTTCCCATACATTGAGTCATTCAAGCCGCTCGCTGCGAAGTTCACCACACTTTGGTACTAGAGCGATATGGGAAAATAGTGGCAGTCAAACGCGGTCTTTCATACCTATTATCTCCAACTGAAGAGGGCTATCAAATTTGTCCCTCGCATGACGTTGAACACCCTGCATCAGTTCCGACCCCTCATGAAGTTCCACGTATATCGACACTTCATTTATATCACCGCGCGTGCAAATGATCACAAAGAAGAGCTTCAATTTGTTGGAAAATGTTTAACAGGCTGCATATGCTTGTCATTGATGGCAAGTACAACAGTGATGATGGCTTGAGTACAACACTAATGATCAACAGGCAAATAGAAGATAAGTCCAGGAAGATCGAATGATCAAAGGCAACGCTGGAAAGTACAACAATGATGATGGATTGAGTACAACAACGATGATCAACAGGAAAATAGAAGATAAGTCCAGGAAGATCGAATGATCGAAGGCAACGCAACATTGATAAAATGATCGAAGGCCCGAGAAGCATTTTTGATCATTGGATCTCATTCAAAATTCCCGAAAGAACGAGGGTTGTCAGATCAGAATATAGACAAGAAGAGCGTTGAACAGGAGGACAGATCTCAGACGTGAGATCCAAGCACAGGACCTGACCATCATTGGATCAAGGAGAACCTGCACACCTTTTAAAGTATAACAAGGAGAAGCGGGCATAATCGCGATATGAGAAATCGCGACTTAATCTGAGCCATCAGATCGAGGTCGAATCTAGACCGTTGATTCCAGTCCATGTCGGAGTTTCGAGGATCGTGATTTGAACATGTCAAAGATTATTAACATCAGGAATCTCGATATCGCGATATGCGAAATCACGATGTAATCTGAGCCGTTAGATCAAGCTTTGATCTGGACCGTTGATTCCAGTCCATGTCAGAGTTTCGAGGATCGCAAGTTGAACATGTCAAAGATTATTAACATCAGGAATCCCGATATTGCGATATGCGAAATCGCGATGTAATCTGAGTCGTCAGATCAAGCTTTGATCTAGACTGTTGATTCCAGTCCGTGTCAGAGTTTCGGGGATCGCAACATGGAGTGGCAAGTAAACAATGCAACAAGAATGTCGATTTCACGATATGCAAAATTGTGATTCAATCGCAGTCGTTGAATGAAGCTCTGATCAGGACCCTTGATCCCATGCCATTTCGGGGTATCGGGGATCGCGACTTGGAGAGTCGAGATGTCTCATCTCCAGACTCACGAAATGTGAAATCGCGAAAGCACCTTATGCATAAGGCTGTGGTCACAGCCCATGGTCACGAGAAGGGAAGGAGTCAGTCCAGATAAGCTCCATTTCGGGGTTTCAGAGATCGCGACTTGGAAAGACGAGATGCCTCATCTCTAGATTCACGAAACACGAATTCACGAAAAGAGCTTTTTGCATAGGCGCTTGGTTATGACCATAGTCATATTGGGGAAGGAGCTAGTGCAGAAAAGTTATGTATCGGAACTTCGGAGATCGCGAAATGAAGTGTCGAGACACTCAACACAGAATTGTCGAATGTCGAAATGCTGAAATGAATGCAAGATCCCATGGATTCAATCCAACGGTGTAGGTGAATTTGAACAAGATCGGAGGGCTATTGTTGCACGACACAATGAAACTTCTAGTAACCATTGATGGTTTCTACCAGAGGATGTGAAGAGACTTCGGTGTGATTTCCAGAGGAGCTGAAGAGTCACATGGAATCTACCAGTGGAATGAAGACGATTCGTGGAGGAAATTGACAGTTGGATGAGGGTTTGAGCTCGTAACTAAAACAGAAAGGATGAGCTCGACTATAACAGAGAAGACGAAGAGTCTCAACTGCCAGAGAGAAAAAGGAATCTTGGCTTAACACCTAGTGATGATAGACACAGGGGGTGAACTGCCAGAGAAGTTGAAGAGTCGCGATGATGATCACGCAGAGCACTTGAGATGTGGAGGATATTGGTGCGGTATGAGCATGTAGAAGAATGGCGAATATTGCATGCATAAGAGGCACAGAAGCAATATATACATGTTACAGAGAAGAGAAGGGGTTGTGGTTGCTATTGGAGTTTTTGTGGTTGCTGTTATTGAAGGTGATTCATGTGTGAAGATGGAGGAGAGTGCAGCAGCTGAATTGAACAGAAGAGGAACTGTGCAGTGAATGGACATGGCGCACAAAGCATAAAAATCAAAAGAACATACAACGCAAGTCATGTGTGCAGAAA
>ML800398.1:125904-155257 GCA_009831015.1 Picea engelmannii
ATAGGTTTAATTAAAAATATTTTGAATTGTGAACAATATAGCTATCTGAAATGTCTTAGCTATCTTAGTTGTTTTCTCTGAGATGTTGAAAAGACTTACGAAAGTTTTAAGTGAGATGCAATTTATAAACAAGTACATTTTGAAATTATTGTAATTTTTTTCCATTCTTATTTTGCACAACACGTTTCTCTGTTGCGTTATTTACTCAAGTAATTATTTACACCATATAGTTATAATATAAATGAACATTGTGTGTTTTTAAAAAAGATTGCACATTAATACTTTTCTTTGTTTAAGGTTGAGACTGTGTCTAAGGTAGATTGAAAATGTAACCCAACCTGAGCTATTAGAACCTCGTCAATGCCCAGTTCTCAACATTTCCTTCATCACATTTACATTTTTAAAAGTACTAGTTGTTTAAAGTTTCTACCAGGTTTTTCACCTATAATGTATAGAATTTGAATCATCATAAACTTGTGCTATTGTGGCATCCTATAGCCATTATTTTCTACGTTAAAGTGCCATCCATACACGTGTTCATTGTTTCACTTATAATGTATAGAATTTGAATCATCATAAACTTAGAATGAATATATGTGTGTTATTGTGGCATCCTATACCGAATGAGCCATTATCTTCTACGCCAATATGTCATCCATACACTTATTCGTCGTTCTTTTTGAATTAGGGTTAAGGTTTATTTTTAGGATTTTATGTTGCAAGAAAATACATGAAGAATAAGATAATGCAATGTAAAAAACTAATTCCTGAAAAACAACTAATGAGGAACATATAAGATTGTACCATTGCTAATTAAACTAATGCAAAGCATATATATTTCCTCTTAGACCTTTGTCCATTGTAGTTCACCTTGTAGTTCACCTCGATAGTTCAGGTGTCTAGCATAGGTATATTAATATGTCTAAATATGTATTTTAGGTAATAAGTCTCCATAATCTCTCGTCATTATTTATGTGAAAATTCAATTTCATCAGGCTATGGATTCCATTCCATGAAGTTATTTGGTGTCTATTATGTTATTACTAGTTTGGTGTAGTGGTTCCTAAATGGGTGTTGAGTGTTGGTAGAGAAAAAAACATATTTATTTAGTCATTTAAATTCTATCATTTTTGGTATTGATGCTACTATTGCTTCCTAACTATTTCTAATTACATTATTAATGTTCTTTGCATTGTTTTTGTTTATTTGGTACATGAATACAAATTGTAAATTGTTGAAAATAACAACAATATTAACAAGAACAAGAAAAAGAAATGAATAATAACAATATTGAAGATTTAAGAAGTCTAGTTAGAAGCCATCCATTGAATCCAATGCAACAACTCCATCGAAAAAACAAACCCTAATTCCAAAAGCACCTTCCCTTACTTGAAAAACCTTACTTTAAGAGTGGGTTTCTTTTTATGAACCCAACCACAAAGAGCAATGAGCAACGTGAGAGAAATTCATAGTAGACATATAAGGTAATGAGGTCAGATTTCCATGAAATTGAGGAATTCGAGGGCATGAAGCTTACCTCAAATTTCAAAATATTCTATACTTATATATAATTGGAAACCATGAAGCCTGGAGCATAGCCTTTCTTATTTTTTTTATTTTGTAATCAAAGAAACCAAGAGAAACTAAAAGAATCATATTTAAATATCTCTTGAATTTTGTGCAATGAATGTGGATGGAATAATGGAAATGACTCTGCAATGAATTAAAATGTCCCTTCAAGTGGACAAATGTTTGAAGAAACATTCAACAGATAAATAACATGACGAAAGAAACAAGGGACATGCACAATCCAATACAAGTGGTTTAAGTTTATACTATTGATATGTTCTAATCATGGAAACTAAAAGAGAATGGAGTATCAATCATTGAATACTTGCATTGATTTCAATAATGGTATAACACAAAACAATAAGGCATGTTGATTTCAATGATGATATTAAAAAAATGATTTACATAACTAAGGGAATTGAAATGATTTCAACAATGATATAACACAAAACAATAGGTGCAATTATTTTAGATATGGTACAATGAAAAATGATTTAGAGCAATTAGTTGCAACTATTTCAATAATGGCATAATGCAAAACAATGCAATGCATTGATTTTAGTGATGAGACAATGAAAAATGAATTAGAGCAATTAGTTGCATTGATTTAAGCGATGATACAATGAAAAATGATTTAGCATAATCAAACAATTGTATTCATTTTAGCAATAATATACACAAAATAATAGGGTGCATTGATTTCGGTGATAATATAACATAAAACAATACCGTACATTGATTTCAGTGATAATACTATGAAAAATTATTTAGTGCATTAACCAAATGAAGAAATGATATAAAGGAAATTAATACTCTAATTGATTTCAAGTGTGAGATAATGAAAATCATCAAGTGAAAAACATAGTGAAAACCAATTTCAAAACACATATTATAAGTTGAAGTCATATACTTTGTTTGGTTAGGTGTCATTTATCTATTACTATTTGTACATTTTTTTTTGTTAGCTGAATATCCCCGACTCATGGGATTGGCTTGTGGTTGAGATGCCACGACCCAAAGGCATCTAAGCTTTCAATATCACCCGGGGATCGCACTCGATTTGGATCGCAGCAGCCCTTAACATGGCTAGATTTGAGGTTTCCCCAGAGGTTTCGAACTGGTGAATTCACTTACGGAGTGCCTTAACGACGCACTCATTCATCAACTGCTCTACACCACGGGGACATTGATATTTGTACATTAAAACCATTATAATATTAAGATATATAAAGTGTGAAAAACTAAGGAGGTCTAAAATTTCTCAAAGTCTCATTAGTTTTGCATGGTCTCTGATTTTAACCACCTCGATTTCCATATGATCAATATGAAAAGATGAGAAAATGTGCACATGTGTCTAAGAGAAAAGCGAAAGAATATAGATTGACATCAATTACTATGTAATATATGGGTTATTCAATATCTTGATTCCAGTAATGATATAAAAAAAAACAATAGGGCATATTGATTTCAATAATGATATTGAAAAAATGATTTACAAAAATAAGGGAGTTGAATTTTTTTTAGCAATTATATAACACAAAACAATAGGTGCATTTATTTTAGAGATGGAACAATGAGAAATGATTTAGAACAATTATTTGCAATGATTTCAATAATAACATATTGCAAAACAATGTAATGCATTCATTTTAGTGATGACACGATGATAAATGATTTATAGCAATTAGTTGCATTGGTTTCAGTAATGGCGTAATGTAAAACATTGTGTATTGATTTATGTGATGATACGATGGAAAATGATTTAGTATAATCAAATAGTTGTATTCATTTTAACAATGATATAACATAAAATAATAGGGTGCATTGATTTCAATGATAATGATATAACATAAGACAATAGGGTGCATTGATTTCACTAATAATACTATGAAAAATGATTTAGTGCATTAATTAATTGAAGAAATGATATTAAGGAAATCAATCATCTATATTAATTTCAACTGTGAGGTTGTGCAAATTATCAAGTGAAATGAATTTAGAAATAACTCATAAAACATATATTATAAGTGGAAGTCATATATTTGTTTGGTTATGTGTGATTTATCTATAGTATTTGTACATTAAAACCATTATAATGTTAAGATATATAAAATGTAAAAACCTCACTAGGTCTAAAATTTATGAAGGTTTCACTTTTACCTAGAATTAAAGCTTTGCATGGTCTCTAGTTTCAACCTCGATTTCCATATGATTGATATGAAAAAATGGGAAAGTGTGCAAACGTGTCAAAAAAAAAAATGAAAGAAAATATATAGATTGAGATTAATTACTATGTAATATATTAGTTATTGAATATCTTCATAATAGCACTTCTTAATGATATAATAGCACTTCTTAATGATATGATGTAATGTATATGTTATTCAATATCTTAACCATTCCATTTAGTTATTATTTAAGATCTTCATCATTAAGCATTATTAGTTTGCTATTATTTGCATTCATAATCATAATGATGTAAATTTCAAAATATCAATTTCATTTAAAACATATACATATAATTAACAATTATCATCTAAAATTTTCAAGCTATTGCCCACCATTGGAACTAGCTGTGGTTGTTGTTGCGGCGGGATTCACAGGCTGTGGTTGTTGATACAGGCGGTAGGGACCATGAAAAGTGCCAACAGCTTGTATGGGCGGAGCAAACAGATTTCATGCATAGTCATGGTGGCCGGTGTGAGTAATAGGTGGGGCGGCTATCTCGTGGTGTTGAATAGTATTTTAGTTTCCCTGTAAAAGTCTCCGTCACCCTGGTCCTCGTGGTCCCGTACCTTCCCACTTGTTAGGCCGCGCACATGGACGGAGGGGCGCCTCCGCTGTTGAATTTCCGTGACGTAAGAGATACTTATGACCTTTTCCTGTGCACATGAATTCAAGGTAGAGCGAAGTCATCTGTATGTACAGGATATGTGGAAAGTAAAGTTTAACATCAAATTTGAATTTAATGTTGAGATTAATCATGAATTGGTGGATAATACGTCAATTCATTTTATTGTATACTTGTTAAATAAGTTGTCAGCCATCAATTTTGTCAGAAAACTTCGGATTGACTGACTGGATTAATATTGAACCAAGTGTTTCGCAGAGACTTCGTCATGACGTTTTATCCACTCCAACCACGCTCGCTTTCCATTTCAATGTGCGTATGCTGTGTAAATATCGTCCTCTCAACAGTAGTCTTAGTTCTCAACAATAGTCTTAGCGTTTACCAGTTATATTTAAAATAGATTTTGTTTAGCGGTTTTAAGAAATGGTTTTTATTATTGAAACAAATCACTATTTTTTGTTGTTCAAAATTTATTTTTGAATATAGAAATGAATTCAGCTTGCTGAAAAACTTTAAAGTAATTATATTATACAGAAATAATTACTCAAATCTATGAATCTAACAATTTCTCACCGAATTCCAAGCAAATATCCCCAAAAAAAATCTTCATTTCCTAAAAGATTTAACCTAGACAATTAGTGATCTGTATTTTTCTTTGCATGGTTGTAATGATTACAACATCCTTATTGTTTTTTTAATGACTTTGTTTCGTTGATTTATCAACGAAAGGGCACTGGTGAGTGCGACGAATTGTACATTATGGTGGAAAAGAGAGTTGGAAGAGACGGGTTGTGGGGAAATCGCTGTGTATATGTCGACATGACAATACCTCCTTTCACGTTATCCTATTGAAGAGATTTGAAACAAGCGCATAATGCATTTAATGTGTGGCTAGAAATTTTCTGATATGGTGTTCCGAGTGCATGTTGTAAAGATAACTTACAAGTTCAGCACTTCGAACTTTGAAGAGGATTTGAATCGAATGAAATATGGATGGGATATTTGTGCCAATGGACCACTCAATTGTGAGAACTTGAGCAAGTGAGGACAAGACTTTTTCTTAAGGTGAAATTGACAACAAGGCCAACAAACAATCCAAACTTCAAATTTCATTGACCTTTTTCAGAGATGAGAGTATATTTTTACCATAATCTTGTTGGAAGTGATATGCCTTTCACTTAATCAAGTGCTAATGATCAAATCACAACCTAAGCATTGAATTTAGATCTAAGCATGTTGGGAGCTCACATTTACATCACCTTTACTGAATAATGATGAATTTGGCAAGCACTAAGCACCTTAGGAGTTTGCACCCATCCCAATATGCCTAGACGTTGCACAACGGGATATGATGACATAACCTCATCCAATCACTCAACCACAAACCCTTGGGATGGGTGCAAACTCATAGGGATGCTTAGCTTTTGTAGATGAATAGTTTATCTGGCAACAACAATTGCCGTAAAAGTTAATTTAGTATGGAAAATATTTATTTTTTGTTATTATTATTTTTTTTATTTTTAAATGATACTTGTTAGGATATTGCACATCTCCTACATTGGGTTGTACATGGCACCTTTTAATACAATCACTTGAAATGGATTAAAATTTAATTTTGTTGATCAAATATTTTATTATCTTTTATGTCTCGAGTTTATTATTGAGAATGGAGATTTTATTATCTTTTATGTCTCGAGTTTATTACTGAGAGTGGAGATTTTAAAATTATAGAAATTGTTTCAGGATGTCACTGTTTTACAACCAATCGATTACTATATTAATTTAAGAAAGTCGTAACTATTATGAACATTTTTATAATCCCCACATTGTCCTATGCGCGGGTTATATAATTAGTCCATCACACCACTATCTAATTCGTCTTCCACTTGTTCATTAATCTTTCTCCCAATGAGGGGTCCAAAGGTTGGACTACGTACTATCTAGCCTTCTCTAAAAGCATCCTTTGTTGTTTCAAATTAAGTTTGGGGTCATTATCAAAAGCCCAATCAATCCCCACTGATGGAAGGCAGGGGTATTTTTCATCCATGGTCTCAATGACCTAAAAATCCACATACGTGTTTTCTCCATCAAGGTTCACTTCCACATGTTTCAACCTATCAATTGCGAAGCTCCTTGATTACTTAACTAGACACAACTAGATTAGCGAGTATATGTAGTGTAGCTAGGGGGAATAATACGGCGTACCTAGGGAGGTACCCAAGGGGAATAATAGGAGATATGTATTGTTATGTATGAAGGCCACTTTTAATAAGTAATGCCTAGTGTGAACACAATAAATGTAAGACACCTTACTAGAAGGTTATGCTTCTAGAAGGTTCCTCCTCTAGAATATTCTTAGGTGGTTGGTAGCAATATATAAATGGGTGTAAACAATGTAATGAGCATATTGAGAAGTATTGTATTTGGACCATAGCTCACTAGAAGGTTTCTCCCTCGAAGAGGCAAGTGATCAGGAGTGGATCCCTTCCTTAAAAGGATCTATTATATGGTGTTTCCCTACCCTAAGGGTTTTATAATAATAAAATAGATTTTCTATATTGATTCTTGAATCTGTTGTCTGTAATTTTGTATTCATATATTTGGTACTTAACAAGTGGTATCATAGCACTTTCTTCGGCCACAAAAAAAGGGAATATTTATTTCTATTTTGCAGGTTTTCAAATGAAGAAGAAAAAGAGGGTCATGACACTCAGGTCAATTTTTGTAGTTTTCTCTGCAGATTTTGCTAAAAACGGTTGTATATATGAGTTCCAAACAAATTGCAGATCTGAGTTCCTCTTGCAAAATTAGCCCATTCCAAAATAAAAATCATTTGAATCAGAGCTTCGAAAGTGAATATATCATTGGCTTTTTGTGACGACAACGAAACTGTGAAGCTCGTAACTTTTGACAGTGTGATCATATTATCGCCAGATCAATGTCATTGGATAGAGGATTTTCAGAGTTTTCTTTTGGTATATTATATGTGGTTTTTTCAATAGATATTCACTCTCAAATCCTCATGAGAATCAACGAAGTTCTATGGGAGATTAAAGTCATCAAGATAGAATTTCAAGAGTTCAAAGTTGCAAAGAAAATTATTAAAGAGATCCAACTTACAAAGCAAGAGAGATATAACATGGAGATCATAAGAATTTACATCATGTATGAATATAATCAATAAATATATGCTTGGTATGATTTCAAGGCTAATTGTGATGATTGGTATATGGATAGTTGTCATTTTTGGGATGACAACCACTTTCATCTTCTATTTGATGACTCTACTCCACCTTCTATAGAGAACATCCTAGAGAGTAGACAAGAGCCTTCTATGCATACCCTTCTTCATTTTTCTTATTCTCTAGTACTAGTGGATGTGTTTTTGGCCGACTCTACAAATTTGGATCCACGTGACTAGTGTCGATCTTTGGAGCAACGTTTTCAGCTAACTATTGTTCAGCTTGGAGTTCACATGAACACTTGGACATGGGACCCCGATTTAAAGTGGTGGTTGGACTACTTCAACATGGTGGTTAGCACTTCTACATGGGACCCTAGTTCTACAACCTACTTCAACATTCTGGTCCACACTTATCCATGGGACCCTAGTATATGGTTGTACTTCCTCATAACAAGCATTCATGACAACATTTTCATAAGGGGGACGAAATGTAGTGTAGTTAGGGAGAATAATATAGGGTACCTAGTGAGGTACCTAAAGGGAATAATAGTAGATATGCATTGTTGTGTATGAATACCACTTTTAATAAATAAGGCCTAGTGTGAACATAATAAATGTAAGAGGGATTACTAGAAGGTTGCACTTCTAGAAGGTTCCTCATCTAGAATGTTCTTAGCTGGTTGGTAGCACTATATAAAAGGGCGTAAAAAATGTAATGGGCATGTTGAGAAGTAATTTATTTGGATCATAGCTCACTAGGAGGTTTCCCCCTTGAAGAGGCAAGTGATCATGAGTGGATCCCTTGCTTAAAAGGATATATTGTATGGTGTTTCCCAAGCCTAAGGGTTTTATAATAATAAAGGAGATTTTCTATGTTGATTCTTGAATCTATTGTTTGTGGTATTGTATTCAAATCTTTGGTACTTAAGAATATACTATTTTAGGTCGACCCGTGAATTTCCAGGATTTATTTGGTAGAATGTTTACACATGATTTCATATTGAACATCACATCCTAGATGTCATATCGTCTTATCATATCATTGAGAAAAACAACTTTGCTAATCTCTTCCTTTAAACCCAACAAATAGGCCATTCATAATCTTTGATGGATGGCTCCAAGTTTTGTGCCAACAAATACCTAAACTTCGCAATGGACTTATCATATTACAATATTCTAATGAATTTCTTTAACCAACCTTTCACAACATCCTCTATGGGGCACAAAGGTGCAGTTTGAGACCCACTTTATGGTCTTCTATTAGGATTCTACAATACCTATGAAGTTTTTCCACCCATCTCTCTTATGCAGATAATGTTCTGCACCTAGGGAAAATTTTAAGGATGGAAATTTATCTTAAAGTGTAGAAACTTTGGCGAACCTTATTAGTCCTTAATATGCAAAATGCAAAACGTTTGGCAATATTTTTGTAAAATAATTCAACTTTCTATGGATTTTATATAGTTTCTATAAAATTTTGACGATTTTTAATGTTAAATAATTGTATCCTATAGAATTTGGGTGAATTGTTTTTAGAAAAAAATGAAATTGACAAATCATTTTTTGGGGAAAAGCATGGAAAATTATCCCATGGACTAAATTTAGCCTCTAAAATTTTCTCTTCTTGCATCACCTCAATTGCATCCTTCTAGTATTCCTTCTCTTGTATGACATCAAATGTGGGAGCATGTATTGAGGTGATATAAAAATACCACATGAGTTGTGATACCACATGATCCTTAAATATCAACAAACTCTAATACTAATTTAGATCAAAGAATCATTAGATGCGAATTAGTTCATGTGTAGATACTAAACATCCGACCAGATTCAAGAATATAAATGAAGATCGCTTGAGCATGTGAATGTCTTATTTGTCCATAAACCCATAAATTAATGAATAACTTGAACTTTAAATGAGATAATACAAAAAGAAATAAAAGAACTCAAATACACATGTAATTAACATACAACACTGCATCTTCGAAGTCCCTTTAATTATCATGATTGTTCTTCATCATCTAAAAAATCCAAATTACATTACAAAATGAGGCTTACAAAACACAATTTTGATGATGCTTTGAAAATTCGCTACTCAAATGCAGAAACAGAGTGCATTATTGAGTTCCTAGCGAAACATTGTGCAAATTTGATATAAAATAGTCAAAATTCTGTTAAGGTGACCCCCAACATGTTTTACGGTGTAGCCTTGTACCTTTCATACTCTTGACATGCTTTATGAAACTAAAATCTACATAAAATGGTGTTTTACAACGTTGGGGTGCATGCCATTAAATAGGCACCCCCTCGAAAGCAATTCCTGAAATATCGGAATTCATTAAATACAAGATAGCTTGGTTTATTATTGAGAGTGGAGATTTTATTATCTTTTATGTCTCGAGTTTATTATTGAGAGTGGAGATTTTAAAATTATAGAAATTGTTTCAAGATGTCATGGTTTTACAAGAAATCGATTACTATATTAATTTAAGAAAGCCATAACTATTATGAACATTTTTATAATCCTCACATTGTCCTATGCTCAGGTTATATAATTAGTCCATCACACCGCTATCTAATTCTTCTTCCACTTGTTCATTAATCTTTCTCTGAGTGAGGGGTCCAAAGGTTGGACTACATACTATCTAGCCTTCTCTAAAAGCATCCTTTGTTGTTTTAAATTAAGTTTGGGTCATTATCAAAATCCCAATCAATCCCCACTAATGGAAGGTAGGCATATTTTTCATCCATGGTCTCAATGACCTCAAAATCCACGTAGGTGTTTGCTCCATCAAGGTTCACTTCCATATGTTCCAACCTATCAATCAAGAAGCTCCTTGACTACTTAACTAGATGCAACTAGATTAGAGAGTATATGTAGTGTAGCTAGGGGGAATAATACAACGTACCTAGGGAGGTACCCAAGGGGAATAATATGAGATATGTATTGTTATGTATGAAGGCCACTTTTAATAAATAATGACTAGTGTGAACACAATAAATGTAAGACACCTTACTAGAAGGTTCTGCTTCTAGAAGGTTCCTCCTCTAGAATGTTCTTAGGTGGTTGGTAGAAATATATAAAGGGGTGTAAACAATGTAATGAGCATATTGATAAGTATTGTATTTGGAGCATAGCTCACTAGGAGGTTTTCCCCTCGAAGAGGCAAGTGATTAGGACTGGATCCCTTCCTCAAAAGGACCTATTGTATGGTGTTTCCCTACCCTAAGGGGTTTGTAATAATAAAATAGATTTTCTATATTGATTCTTGAATTTGTTGTCTGTGATTTTGTATTGATATATTTGGTACTTAACAAGTGGTATCATAGCACTTTCTTCGGCCACAAAAAAAGGGGAATATTTTTTTTCTATTTTGCAGGTTTTCAAACGAAGAAGAAAAAGAGGGTCATGACACTCAGGTCAAATTCTATAGTTTTCTATGCAGATTTTGTTAAAAATAGTTGTATATATGAGTTCCAAACAAATTGCAAATCCAAGTTCCTCTTGCAAAATTAGCCCATTCCAAAATAAAAATCATTTGAATCAGAGCTTCGAAAGTGAAGATATCGTTGGTTTTTTGTGATGACAACGAGACTGCGAAGCTCATAACTTTTGACAGGGTGATCATATTATTTCCAAATCAGTGTCATTGGATAGAGTATTTTCAGAGTTTTCTTTTGGCATATTATATATGGTGTTTTCAATGGATATTCACCCTCAAATCCTCATGGGAATCAACAAAGTTCTATGGGAGATTAAAGTCATCAAGATAGAATTTCAAGAGTTCAAAGTTGCAAGGAAAATTATTAAAGAGATCCAACTTACAAAGAAAGAGAGATATAACATGGAGATCATAAGAATCTACATATTGTATGAATATAATCAAGAAATATATGCTTGGTATGATTTCAAGGCTAATTGTGATGATTGGTATATGGATAGTTGTCATTTTTTGGATGACAACCACTTTCATCTTCTATTTGATGACTCTACTCCACCTTCTGTAGAGAACATCCTAGAGAGTAGACAAGAGCCTTATATGCATACTCTTCTTCATTTTTCTTACCCTCTAGTACTAGTGGATGACTTTTTGGTCGACTCTACACATTTGGATCCACATGACTAGTGTCGATCTTTGGAGCAACATTTTTAGCTAACTATTGAGTTCTGATATCTTCAGCTTGGAGTTCACATGAGCACTTGGACATGGGACCCCGGTTTACAATGGTGGTTGGACTACTTCAACATGGTGGTTATCACTTCTACATGGGACCCTAGTTCTCCAACCTACTTCAACATTATGGTCCGTACTTATCCATGGGACCCTAGTATATGGTTGTGCTTCCTCATAACAAGCATTCATGACAACATTTTCATAAGGGGGACGGAATGTAGTGTAGTTAGGGGGAATAATATAGGGTACCTAGGGAGGTACCTAAGGGGAATAATAGTAGATATGCATTGTTATGTATGAAGACCACTTTTAATAAATAAGGCCTAGTGTGAACATAATATATGTAAGAGAGATTACTAGAAGGTTGCACTTCTAGAAGGTTCCTCATCTAGAATGTTCTTAGCTGGTTGGTAGCACTATATAAAGGGGTGTAAAAAATATAATGGGCATGCTAAGAAGTAATTTATTTGGATCATAGCTCAATAGGTGGGGCGGCTATCTCGTAGTGTTGAATAGTATTGCACATGAATTCAAGGTAGAGCGAAGTCATCTGTATGTACAGGATATGTGGAAAGTAAAGTTTAACATCAAATTTGAATTTAATGTTGAGATTAATCATGAATTGGTGGATATTACGTCAATTCATTTTATTGTATACTGGTTAAATAAGTTGTCAGCCATCAATTTTGTCAGAAAACTTCAGATTGACTGACTGGATTAATGTTGAACCAAGTTTTTCGCAGAGACTTTGTCATGACGTTTTATCCACTCCAACCACGCTCGCTTTCCATTTTCATGTGCGTATGTTGTGTAAATATCGTCCTCTCAACAATAGTCTTAGTTCTCAACAATAGTCTTAGTGTTTACCAGCTATATTTAAAATAGACCTTGTTTAGCGGTTTTAAGAAATGATTTTTATTATTGGAACAAATCACTATTTTTTGTTGTTCAAAATTTATTTTTGAATGTAAAAATGAATTCAGCATGCTGAAAAATCTTAAAGAAATCATATTATACAGAAATAATTACTCAAATTTATGAATCTAACAATTTCTCACCAAATTCCAAGCAAATATCCCCAAAAAAAATCTTCATTTCCTAAAAGCTTTAACCTAGACAATTAGTGGTACGTATTCTTCTTTGCCCGGTTGTAATGATTACAACATCCTTATTGTTTTTTTAATGACTTTGTTCCGTTGATTTATCAACGAAAGGGCACTGGTGAGTGCGATGAATTGTACATTATGGTGGAAAAGAGAGTTGGAAGAGATGGGTTGCGGTGAAATCGTTGTCTATATGTCAACATGACAATACCTCCTTTCATGTTATCCTATTGTAGAGATTTGAAACAAACGCATAATGCATTTAATGTGTGGCTAGGAATTTTCTGATATGGTGTTCCGAGTGCATGTTGTAGAGATAACATACAAGTTCAGCACTTCAAACTTTGAAGAGGATTTGAATCGAATGAAATATGGATGGGATATTTGTGCCAATGGACCACTCAATTGTGAGAACTTGAGCAAGTGAGGACAAGACTTTTTCTTAAGGTGAAATTGACAACAAGGCCAACAAACAATCCAAACTTCAAATTTCATTGACCTTTTTCAGAGATGAGAGTATCTTTTTACCATAATCTTTTTGGAAGTGATATTCCTTTCACTTAATCAAGTGCTAGTGATCAAATCACAACCTAAGCATTGAATTTAGATCTAAGCATGTTGGGAGCTCACATTTACATCACCTTTACTGAATAATGATGAATTTGGCAAGCACTAAGCACCTTAGGAGTTTTCACTCATCCCAATATGCCTAGACGTTGCACAGTGGGATATGATGACATAACCTCATCCAATCACTCAACCACAAACCCTTGGGATGGGTGCAAACTCATAGGGATGCTTAGCTTTTGTAGATGAATAGTTTATCTAGCAACAACAATTGCCAAATACATGTAAAAGTTAATTTAGTATGGAAAATATTTATTTGTTGTTATTATTTTATTTTTATTTTTAAAGTATACTTGTTAGGATATTGCACATCTTGTGCACTGTGTTGTACATGGCACCTTTTGATACAATCACTTAAAATGAATTAAAATTTAATTTTATTGATAAATATTTTATTATCTTTTATGTCTCGAGTTTTTATTGAGAGTGGAGATTTTATTATCTTTTATGTCTCGAGTTTATTACTAGATGAGCGTGGAGATTTTAAAATTATAGAAATTGTTTCAGGATGTCACAGTTTTACAACCAATCGTTTACTATATTAATTTAAGAAAGCCATAACTATTATGAACATTTTTATAATCCTCACACTATCCTATGCTCGGGTTATATAATTAGTCCATCACATCACTATTTAATTCTTCTTCCACTTGTTCATTAATCTTTCTCCCAATGAGGGGTCAGGTTGGACTACATACTATCTAGCCTTTTCTAAAAGCATTCTTTGTTGTTTCAAATTAAGTTTGGGGTCATTATCAAAATCCCAATCAATCTGCACTGATGGAAGGCGGGGGTATTTTTCATCCATGGTCTCAATGACCTCAAAATCCACATAGGTGTTTGCTCCATCAAGGTTCACTTCTATATGTTCCAACCTATCAATCAAGAAGCTCCTTGACTACTTAACCAGACACAACTGTTAAGTAATTTTTTTTAATCTATCTTAAGCAAATCAACGCATACGCGAATGGTGCAATGTTAGTGAGTGCAACGTTGTTTTGCTTAGAATCACCAATACACATCAAAACATATGATGTGGTAGAAGATGAGGGTTGGTCATGGATGACCAACTGAGCTTGTTGTTGAGACGGGAAGGGTTGGGACAAGACAACCGATGCAGGTGGTTTCGGAGCTCCCCGAATGAACTTAGTGACCTCGGCACGTCGTGGACAATCCTTCATGTAGTGATCATCACCACAGATAAGGCAAGGGTATCATGGTTTGTGCTTATCCCGATCGTCAATAGGAGTAGTTTTAGTTTTCTCTGTTTCAGAATTATTTTTTCCCTCCTTATTCTTACCTCTCCCCTTTTTAGATTTATTTTTACCGGATGGGGTAGATTGGACGGCATTTACCTCAGAAGATTTGCCGGTGGGAGTGGCAAGAGATGGAGCATTTTGAACATTAGAAGAAGTATATTTAGGGTTTGTGCTTGAAGCGGAATGTGATTGGGCTTGGGCAGTACCAATCACACCATCAGCCGCATGCGAGGTAGCTGGAGTAGTTGAAGTGCTGAAAGTATTAGGACGAGGTAAGTCGGGTAGTAAATCGTAAAGGGTTCCCATTTTTGAATAAACGAGGTCGAGATACTAAGCACGACTTATAGCCTGCTCTTTCGTGACTACGCCACCCATGGCAATATCCTTACCGATTTCATTCACAAATGATTTTGTAAACCATTCTGCCAGTAACTGATCAGGGAGCTCAAGTTTAATGAGACGTCGTCTCCTTCACCACTCATGGATGTGATCAGATATATGAGTGCCTTTAGTCTATTTGAAGGAAGTCAAAATCTCGGTTCTCGTGTCATAACAGATTGGTAACTGGTAATGCATAAGGAAAGCCATAGCTAAGGTGTTGAAGTCAGAGAAGAAACCTCATGGCAATTCGATATACTACTTCGTAGCAGAACCGATAAGGGTTCGTTGAAAAAGACGTAAACGAATAGAGTCATCCATCAACGAGTTGGATGAACACCATAGGTGAAAAGTCATAACGTGATTGTTTGGGTCCTCTCCCACTTTGCCATCAAATTTAGGAATGTCCGATGGAAGCTTGGCTGGCATAACAGGCCATTGGGGAGAGTGACGAATAGGATCATTTAAAATCCTTGACAAATCCGAAAGATCCAAAGTGGCAAGAAAAGGTAACTGTCGATTCACCTGCAGGTACTGGTGGCTTTGGGGAGGAAGCCCTGTCGGCAAACCAGTAGGACCATAAGCAGTCTTCATATAATGTGAAGATCCAGGCATATTCAGTGGTGGTTGGACAGGATAGTAGTTCAGAGGAGTATACCCTGAAACAGGGGCTTGAGTTTGAGCATTCATCCCCCAAATGGGATTAAACGAACTTGGATATGGTTGGCCCATACTAGGGGTTGTTGTGGATGTAGCTACAAACTAATGCCCCCCAGTCGATTGAGAAGGATTGTGTATCAACTGATTCCAATAATGGGCCAAGGACGGAGGTATGTTTTTCCCATGAGGTGGGATTGCCCCTCCCATTGAAGGTGGTGTGCCAATTGAGGGAAATGTTCCAATTGGCATTTGCCAACTGAGAGGAGGCTGAGTTATACTACCTTAATGAGATTGTCCACCAACCGGAAACTGATAAGTTGGATTGAATGACTGAATAGCGCCACTAGGATTATGATTGCCAGTAGAAGACGAAGAAGGTCCTCCAAAAGGAAATTGAGGGAGTGTTGGAACAAAACCGGGAAGAAAGTGCCCAGAAGAATAAGGACCACTAGGAGAGCCGGATGGAGTTTGCGCAGAAGTAGGAATGGAAGCATTCAACTCACGGTATCCAGGTGGTAGTGTCGGAGTGACATTGGGCATTTGCGGTGTGTTGATGGGAGCAATAATAACCGCAGGAAACCCGGTTGGAACACTCGAAGTCGCTGTCAGATGGGCCATTTCGGCAGGGACGATAAAATGATAAGCGGTAGGCACCAGTACTGTCTCTGTACCAGAGATTTCAGAAATCACAGGTGGGTTGATCTCAGAAATCACAGGTGAACCTGGACCAAAAAGGTCCCGTCGAAAAACACCCATAGACCAAAAAGGATCTTGGTCCCCAGGTCCAGACGGAGATCCGGAATATACAACAATTAAGTCTCTGGAAGAGTTTGCTCGCATAAAACATCTCTCAGAATCAGGTTGAAGTCGAAAGTCCTCTCGAGTATTTGTAATTCGAAAATGTTCTAGAGAGTCAGTGCGTTCCACTTGTGGTGTGGTGACGACTAGGACTTCACTTTGTCGAGAAGATCCTTTAGGTGTGCTTGTAGGCAAGGGTTGAGAACCTTCCAGATGCTCTGGAGATAAACCCTACATTCTACGTGAACGACATGGAGGAGCTATTGTAAACGAGTGACAAACTTCGCGAAGAAAATCCTATGGTCAACTTTGAGAAACAAACAACAAGCGCTAGTAAACAAAATCTAGGAAGCAACACCAAGCAAACAAGACCTTCTAATTTCGAAGCCACTAGTTGATGATGAAATCCAACGTCGCAACAATGAGTTGAGAAGGAGCTAGGCTAGGTGGAAAAGTTACGCTGACGACCTTCTTAACGGACTTACACCCTGGTGCAAGCTCCCACACATAATCGTGGGTATACCCTCCAAGGAGCCCGAGTGAGTTTGGTCAACGTCAATTCCAGGTACCGTGAAGACTTTCCCTTTCACAGTCACCTCGGGTAAGAACCTAGAAAGATAGGCCAGTAAGGTCACCACCAACAACAATAAATCCTGGGGGAACAGTCGATAGTCCGATCCACACGCAAGAGCAGGGTGTCTAGCCCGAAATCAACTCAAAAGGCTTCCACTCATCATTGTGGGTATACCTCCGAGTGATCCCTGTAATATGTGCAATCTCTACATCGATATCAACAAAGCAGGGTGAGTAACTCTGCCAATATCAATGCGACCTCGTGCTTGACCCTTGTGTGAGAAGGGCTTCCCAGGACAAGATGTTGCAAATGGAATTGAACACTCCCTAACACAAGATGTTATTGTGTTTTTTGTGCTTTTGGAGAGTGTATCTCTCTTCCTACTCTAAAGCACTAGCCTAGCTAAATGTTGGTGTAATAAATCCCTAGAAAAGAGTTACTAGATAAATTTTACAATTGTGCAATGTTATTAAGAGTTGTTGTTTACTCAAAGGCAACGGAGATGAAACTTATGTCGTATGACTTTGACCCAACAATGCATGGATGAGAATGAAATAGATCACTTTGCATTCAATGAATCCTATGTATGGGAGAGATAGAAATTTTTCCAGATCAACCTTGAACTACAATGCAAAATTTCCTTTAAAATGCAAATGCAACAAATCACACATCAACAACAATTCTCTATTGTGTCTTTTTCAATAACTTCAACAATCAATTTTCAATGTTTTCGAAGACAAAAATGATTTTTTGAAAGAAAAACTTTTGTTCACTTTTCAAAAAGGACCCACACTATGATAGTGAGAGTACTGAAAATCAAAAACCAATGAACAAGCAAAGACAAAAACCCAATCAACTCTTTCAACGAAAACAAAAATAAAAAGCAAACCAATATGGTCTTTTCAATCGCATAAGAAAAATGATTTGTCAAACAATAAGCAAATGATAAAGACCAATAAAACTCAACTTTCAACTGATCACTGGTCCTTAACTAATCAAACACACTCAGATTCCGAAATCAGAGAGTATGGTTTTGCCAATAAAAGTCAAGAAACAAAAGTCAAGACAAAAGTGACAAGAAGAGCCTTGAAATCCTAAGATTGTTCATGCACGCAAACGAAGACAAGAAAGACATCAATCAATGGTCCAAGAAACTCTTATAAGGCACCTAAACTGAACTGGGCAGTTGAAGATGCCAAAACTCAAATCCATTTTTTTGAAAAAATGAGTTCGCAGGATGGCAATACTACACAGTGCGGGAATTAGTGATTCCCGCAGGTGGCCCTTGAGCAGGGTGCGAGAATCTCGCACTGAACCTAAAGACAAGATGCGAACTCTATGGATTCTCACAGGCTACAGTGAAGTGCAGTGCGAGAATGTCTGAACATAGTCAAATTTTTGGAAAATGAAGCAAAATTTGAAAAGACCTCTGGACCCAGAAGGTCTTTCAGGATATCCTGAAGACTCAGAGATTGATAGGCAAGGAGAAAAGTAAAACCAGAGCAAATGGCCACAGAAAAACACCAAAATCCACAAATAAAAATGGGATGATCCCCAGAGGAGTCATCAATTTTGTTATCGGACTAATCGGTAGGTGCGGACACTAACAAATCTCCCTAAATCCACCTGGATCTAGAACAAAACAGGACAGGACATGACTCTTTCCCTAAGTTTTGACCATTGAATCAACTAGTAGGAAGGAACAATTAACATACCTTTATATCACTTCCTAGGGTCTTTGTTGCTCCTGCTTCACTCCGGTGCTCTCATGAAGTCAAGACCAAGACAACACAAACCAACCAAAGTGAAGATAGCACAATATATTCAACTGTCAACCTATGTGTATGATCAAGGAATTACACAATAAAGTAGGAATAGCTTTATGGGAAAGGGACATGCCACTATATCATATTAATTGAAAGTAAAGATTAAAACATGAGCCTTGATGTCGCAAACTTCCTTTCGATGGCTCTTGGCTCCAACACACACACTTGCTCAATCCTTGTATGAAGAAGATCAAATCCTCTTGATAGACTTGCTAGAGTCTCCAAGTTGTTGTTCAAGCTAAGTCCTTCACACAATTCTTTCACTAATTATCCAATGAATCTTGCTTCACCTTTTCCATGAGAATTCCCTCAATATATAGGAGAGAATGAATTAGTTACTTGGATAAGAATGATCCCACAATATCTGGGAATCCAGTACAAGGATAACCATTCGAATGCCAACCCATCCTTCTAGAAGATTCCCTTCTAGAAACATCGAGAATTCATCTTTTTCCATGCTTTAGGAAGAGTTCAAACCCTAGCTATTCAACACAGTGTGAGAAGTTCGCACCCTGGCTTAAGGCAGCCTACAAGAATTAGGCATTCTCACACCCAAATATACTAGCAGCCTGCGAACCTTCTTCAAAAATGAGTTTTTTGGGAAGAGATGAAAGTAACTTTTCTCAGGAGAAAGTTCTTATGAAGAGCCTGAGTACACTATCATCAATACATCATCATGACGACCAAAATCATGGGTAACATGGACTATGATGTTATTATATTCTTCAAACTATCTTATATCAAATCCAATATTTGGTGGTGAAAATATCCACCTGTTTATGATCTATTATTTTTTAGTTGTAGATCCACTTGTTTAGGATTTGATATCATCTTGTTGTAACTCCTCTTCCTTTTGTGAAGGAGAAGCTATATGTATAAATGTGAGAGGATATAATTAATCTTGAATAGTTAAGGAGTTAGAGAGTTAGATAGTAGAGATTTCAAGGAGAGGTTAGAGCAAAGAGTTCCATATTGAAGAGAAGGATCATTGTAATCATTTTGATGCTGGAATAAAGGGTTGGTTGTTACATATCAAAAGTTCTCTACTATATTTCTTCTTGGTATTATATGCCAAGAGAGGCAGGGCCCCCTCTCTCTAGTATAAAATGCCCAAATAGTTTCCTTTTTGTTGTATGATTTTATTTTAGTAGCTTCTCATTTCATTTTTGTAACATTTCATTTATGCAATTTCAATTGTTGCAAGTGTGTTTTCCCTATAGAGTTAGGCATTAAAGGCTAAGTTTCTTTAGTGGTCACAAAACCAGTTGATGTTCTTTCTTGTAAACAAAAGGAATGTGGTTAATAGTTGAAATATAAGTCCATTGACCTCAATTTAATTATGTAGCCTTTCATTTATGCAAGTTTGATCAACCGAGTGTGGTGTGCATTAGATATTTGAATGTTTGTTAACCTAGAGAATCCAAGAGATAACTGAAAATCTATAGGAAGCAACCTACAACATAAGATCATCTGATTTTAATTCTTGCTCTTGACATTTTCAGTTCAACTTGCTTAGATTATATTTAGTTGCCTACTCTTGCATATATTTTGTTGGCATCTCACAAGCTTACAATCTCCCTGGTTGATAATTTAAAGTAAATCAATTTAATAAATTGAATTTCCCGACAATGATATTACTGATGACATAGATCCACATTGTATTGACTTGTGGCTATGATCTTATTGATGACATGGATCAACCATACATTATTTTGTGGCCATGATCTTGCATTTCATGTCATGGATCTGCATTGTATTGTTTAGAATCCATGCTTTGGTACTCTTCATAGTCTGAGTATGTATACCTAGGGGATGGTATATATATGCTTTTATCCTTGGTGTTTGATTGTAGGTCCTCTTTGACCAGTTAACCTCTTTTCTCTCTCCTCACGCTTCCTCATGGACACTATTTGATCATAATGTGTTTTCGCCATCCATTCCTTTCCTGACCTCAGACATTAAGGGGCATCTATTCTAGCCTTAATTTTCATCCTACAGGGATAGAAGGGAATCTAGAAGAAGATGAAAGCCAAGACATAACTCCAGCTTAGTATTTGGATCACGTTTGAAGGGCATCACTTGTCATGCAAGGACAACAAGCGACGTGTCGCTAGTCATCTATAATGCAAGCATTGACAACCTCTACAATATTCTAGATTGATGGAGTTTCTAAGAGGAAAGTGAGGGATGATTTGGTTCTTTGTGGCATGAACCTTGTAACTCACATCATTCGAGTATCCATTTGTCTCTAGAAGATCTAGAAGCTCTCCCAAGCCTCGTCTAATGATCTATATAAAGAAGAAAAATCTTGAGCATAGGGAGGAAGAATCATTTGTAGAGTCAATTTGTCCAAATATAGAGGAGCTTCTCCATTCCACAATAACCACGGTCATATTTCCTAGTTTAATTAAGAATTTGAGGAGGATCGAGGAGCAATGGGCCAAGGAGGATGCATCTACACTAAAGGTATATTGTATGATGTATTCTTTGGATTTTGAGTTAATAGATCATTGGTTTTCCCCATAAATATTTATGTTATGTTCATGAATGTTTAGGTCTGATCTTGAAATGAATAGATCATCTTAGATCTGAATTAGATTAGTAATTTCTAACACTAGGAGAAGAAGTAGATTGGAGTTTTTTTCTTGCTTGTGTCCAGGGAGAGGGTTGCAAGGACTAGAGATGGAACTAGAAGTAAGGTATGTCATTCTTTCCCTTCTTGGTGTAAAAATGAATTTCTTGTTTAGATCTATGGAGACCATTAGAAGTCTGGCCCCACTATCTGTCTAGGATCAGTATCTAGATCCTGGGGAGATCTTATTGTCCAACCGTGAGATTTTCTCCATAACACACATCATCCTGATAACAACTCATTCTGATAGCATAATCAGGGCTCGATGGCCGAGGAGGTCAACCTTATGAGTGATAAATGGAATCTGATGGGTGAGCTTCGATGGGGAAGTCTCGATGGGCTAAAATACTATATAACAATGCTAAGGTTGTTCTAAGGAATTCATGAGGATGGGAGGAGAGGACTTTGAGAATTAAGGGAGGTTGTCTTAATGGTAATTTCCAATGGGATTTTATTGTCAAGTGAAGGTGAATCCCAATGGGAGGAAGCCTGGGAAGAATTCTAATGAAATATTAAGTTGAAGACCAATGAGGTGAGGGAAAAAAAATAAAAATTAAAGATAAATAAATAAATCAATATATATATACATATAAAATAGAAATCGAATAAATAAAATACAATAGAAAACAAATCCTCAAAAAAATACAATGGGGAACTTAGGAAAACATGGAAACAACAAAATTGAGTTAAAATGAAATTAGGAAAAAAAAAATAGAAATAACTATTTGCATATATGTATAAAAGATGAAAAAGTCAAATTGTGTCTACTTTTACGAGGATATGGAAAAAGAATAAGAAAGTACATATAAAAACTATACACTAAGGTTTTAGGCAAAACGTGCCATGTAAAAATAGTCTACCCATGTAAAACTAATTTTACTCATGCAAAAAAAATTTTACCCATAGTTTAAACTATTTCTAAAGTAAAATTGACTTTTCCCATGTAAAAAAAATGCCAAGGGTATTTTTGGGGAAAACCATGTGGTTTTGCAAAAACAAAGAGAAAATACAAATGAAAATATATAAATACATGATAAATAAATAAATAAAATAAAACAATACAAATTATATACAAAAGATAGGGAAATGAGGCCAAGTCACACACGAATAAAGGTTCCATGCCAATCGGGTTTGTTGGTAAGTTGGTTGTCATTGATGTCAACCCTCGGAGAAGTCTGGAAGCCCTAGAGGTGTTATCATGAAGCCTGGCATTGTTTAAGGAAAAAGAGGACAAAGGACAATGCAAATGCATGTAAAACCCTCATGGATGGATAGTCCTTGTCATGTCATTTCCAATGGTAGGTGGTACACCATGTGGTTCCTCACGCCTGAGGAGATATTCCCTCTTGAAGTTGAAAGCTCTGAAGAATGGTTAAGAAGTCCCTAAATAGTTGCAACAAGAAGTTACAAGTCATTAATTAAAAGATAAAACAATTGTAACAAGAAATAATGAGTTGACTCTAAAAGTTAAGAAGTCCCTAAACGGTTGCAATAAGAAGTTATAAGTTATTAATTAAAGGTAAAATGGTTGTCACGAGAAATAATTAGTTGACCCTAAAATAAAGAAAAAGGGTAAAACAATCATTAATTAAAGGTAAAACAATTGTAACAAGAAATAATGAGTTGACCCTAAAATTAGGAAAAAGGGTAAAATAGTTTCAAGTTAGCCCCAAAAGAAGTCGCTTGAAAATTATAAATGCATATCAAGGGTCTCTCATTCATACACACAAGTTCATTGAATATATATCTAATGAACACTTGATCTATTGGAAAATCTAAGGTAGCGAGGTTGAAGTAAAGCAAAGGGGATGCTTGTTCCAAGTTGTAGTAAGGTATGAAGATGCGATAAGGTTGTTACAGGATCTGAGGTATGTCTATATGTATGATTTTGATTGTTATATATTGATGTTATGGCACATGCTTGAGGCATGTTTTGGAGATTTGGGCATATGATTTTAGGCACATCTTTGATGTATGGTTATATTATAGTACATACTTGAGGCATGTCTTGGTGATGTTGGTATATGTATGAGGCATATCATTGATTTTATGGTACTTGCTATTGGAACATATTATGGTACATGGTTTACGGCATGATTGAAACATATCATGAGTGATATTGTATATGGTTGAGGTACATCTTGTGGTATATGGCACATACTTTGGATATTTTATGTTGGGCATACATTTTTATGTATGGTCTATGTGAGTGGATTTGATTTATGGTGATGATGTATCAATGAAAGTTACATATATAATATCAGTGAGAGTGACAGTGACAATGACAGTGACAGATACAGTGACAATGATAGTGGTAGTGACAGTGACAGTGGTAGTGACAGGTTAAGTCTACACTTATATTTTAGGGAGGCAGGATGGATCAAGGAAAGGGGGTTACATCCTCCTTCCAGTTGGAGTTGAAGAAAACAGGGAGTTGGAACTTCTTTCAGGTTCGAGCCTGTAAATCAGGGGGTCGTAGAATCCTTTTGGTTGGAGTCAAAGAACATAGGGAGTCGTAGCTTCCTTTAGGTTGGAGCCTATAAACTAGGGGGTTGGAGCCTTCTTCCATTTGTAGTTGGAGAATTCAGGGAGTTGTAGCTTCCTTCAGGTTGGAGCCTGTAAATAGGGGGTTGGAGCCTCCTTCCAATTAGTGCTGGAGATTTTGGAAGTTGGTCCTTCCTATGAATGTAATCTTTGATATATATAAGAAAGCATTCAATGGTTTTCTCCCATTTGGGTTTCCACGTAAAATATCTTGTGCACTTTGTATAATGTGATATATTATTGAATTGTACTACTTATGGTTATATGTTCATGAAATTTTAAATGAAGTCATAAGTGACAATTGTTGATATTTTGATTGATAAGCTTGATTATTACATGTTGTGATTGAAATTGGTAAAAAACGCTCAATATCGATTCACCCCGCTCTTAGTATTCCAACAATTGGTATCAGAGAGGGTCCTTTAGAAAACAATCTAATGACTGGAAGGAATATCATGGAGTACACTAAGATTGGAATACCACATTTTGATGGACAAAACTATGCCTTCTGGAGTAGAAGGATGAAAACCTATGTACAAGCATAAGGATTTTATGTTTGGCAAGCAGTAGTATATGGATACACAACACCTACCACTCCTCCAATAGATAAAGATAGAAAGAAACTCAGTGAAAACAATTTGAGGGATAAAAATGTTATTTTGAATGGCCTAGTTGATACAGTATATGTCAAGGTTATGCATTGTGACTCTACAAAGGATATTTGGGATCAAATTCAAAATATCTACGAAGGAGATGCCAAAGTCAAATGAGCCAAGCTTCAAACTTACAAAGTTCAATTTGAACAACTGAAGATGAAGGAAGATAAAGACATTGCAGCTTACTTTCTGTGATTTGATGAATAGTGAATGTTATTAAAGGTTTGGAAGAATAAATTAGAGAACCATTCATCGTTCAAAAGGTACTAAGGTCTCTACCAATGAGATGTGATCCTAAGATTTCATCCCTAGAAGAAAGAGCAGATATTTCTACATTGAGCATGGACAAGTTACATGGAATCCTTATAGCCTATTAAATGAGAACAAAGTAGGATAATCCATCCAGGAAGGAAGCAACTTTCAAGGCATCCAAGAAGACAAAGAAGAAGAAGAAAAATCCAAAGTCAAACTGAAATGACAACGATGATTCAAAGGTATATGAATAAATGGCCAACTTCATAAGGAAGTTGAAGAGAGGAACTAGCAAGTTAAAATGTATGCTTCCCTTAAAATGTTTTAATTTAGATAGTGATGAAGAAGAAGGTCCCAAGAAAGAAAATAAATATCAAAAGGGAAACAATAAAGGAGATAAAAGGAAAGTCTTCAAGAAAAACCTCCACTCAAAAGAAGACAATTCCTCACCTGATGAAGATGATGATAGTGAAAGTGACTCAGAAAGAGTGCTCTTCATGGCAATGGAAACTCATAAAGGAACTTTTGAAAGTGACAAAAAAGGTGAAGTATACCTTGAAGAAGAATTAATCAGTTCCTTAAGCGGCCTAAAAAGGTAAAGGAAGAAAAAAAAGTCACTCAAAGAAGAATTGATCAAACTAAAGGAGAGTTCTCAAAATCCCAAAGTAGTTGCTCATTTAAAAACCAAAGTAAAAGAAGCAGAAAAGAGAGAAAATATTTTGATTAGCCATCTTAAGGAAAGATATGAAGATTTAAACAAGCTTGAAGCATAATTCAGCCAACAAGAAATAATACTTGAAGAAGAAATCATCTCCTTGAAAATCCATCTTGAAGAAGGAAAAATAACATAAGAAGTAATCCAAATACAAATGATAAATAAAGAAAACAAGTGTGAGAAGAATGAAGAAGAAGTCATGTCATTGAGAGTTGAATTCAACAAGCTCAGCAAGAACTTGAAAATTTCTCAAGTGTTAGAAGACATTATCAACCGTCAAATGCCATGCAATGACAAGTCTAGACTAGGATACAAGAAAATTCATTTTGAGAAAGGTTCAAGCTCCATGAAGAAAGAAACAAAACAAAAGAGTTACACAAAATATATCATAAGTCCAAAGCCTTCAAATAAGAATATTCAGGTAATGGAAGAAGATTAGTCAATCAGAGGAACACAATATCATTAGAGGAATAAATACAAAAGAAACATATTTCCAAGAAGTCCTTATACCTTCAAAATATTTAATCATCGAGAAGGAAACAACAGAAGAGAAGATCGTGATCAGATAAGGAGTGAATTCATAAGGTCTACATCACAAAGAGGGTCATTTTCTTCCATGTATCAAAGTTTTTTTTGGGTCATTATTTTACATGTAATAACTTTGGACATAAAGTTGTGGATTGCGGAGCATATGGAAGAAATGTTCAAGCAAGAGATGCTTATGTGGCCCCTCACAATATTGAATTTTAAAAATTCCACAGCTATGGACACATAGCTCGGAACTATAGAAGCGTGATGGAACCTTCCATAAAGGAAAACACTAATGTCATATACAAGAAGGTTTGAAGAAGAAAATAAAAACAAGAAGAGAATGTGAATGAAGAACAGGTCCTAGAGATTATACTCACGGGATTTATAGAGTTACATGACAAATCTATAGGTAAATAAGAAGTTATCATAATTCAAGAAGATGATGAACAAAAGGAAGATGACTCTACCACAGAGTAGTTTGAAGTATTTTTCTAAGCCATCCGACTTGAAGACTCCCAACAATGTGAATGATGAAGAGGGGGATTCTAAGAAGCATATCTACAGATCAGAGAACTATCTTTCAAGCAGTCTGAAGTGTTTACATATTTTGGGAAGGAAGTTTTAGAGTGGTTTGATGAAAAAAGCGCAGAATATCTTGTGACATCTTGATTGTTTTAGAAGCAACTTTCATAACACATTCCCATGTAGGTATCATCTAACAATTATAAGGAATATCATTGGCACAACAAGACAGGGGAATAGAAACCATCAACAAAAACTATATCGTCAGAGGAAAATTGTTGAATGATGTGGTCATTGATGTCTAAGCATTAAACACGACAAGCCATAAAGATTTGAATTCAAGTAACTTTGAATGTTTTTTATATATGTTAGTGAATTACAAGAGGGAGCACCAATGGACAAGAAGCACCGGAAAAGAAGCAAGTACAAGAAGCCTCACATTGATCTACATGACATCTTGCAGAGAAATCAAGGGGAGAGAAATCACCAAAGAAAGAGATCAAGAAAGAAAGATCAGAAGCATGAATACATGGGGAGACATACTGACAGGCGAAGTTACCCTTTTTCTCATGATGTCAAAGGGGGATAAAAAGAAAGATCAAGAGAGAAATATCAGAAGCATGAAGACATGGGGAGCAGTCCCAAAGGGATATACTCTTTTCCATTGATTTCAAAGGGGGAGAGAAACATCAGGAGAGAAAGATGAAGAGTGATGGTCACAGGGGGGTATGAGTGTTGGAACATGAGTGTTTCCATTAATTCCAAAGGGGGGTATTGTTGGTAAGTTGGTTGTCATTGATTTCAACCCTTGGAGAAGTCTGGAAGCCTCAGAGGTGTGGTCATGAATCCTGAAGTTGTTTAAGGGAAAATAGGATGAAGGACAATGCAAATGCATGTAAAACCCTCATATATGGATAGTCCTCGTCATTTTGTTTCCAACGGTAGTTGGTACACCACCCCACAGGCTCTGCTTGGGCCAGGACCACTCACTCCCTTCTGCGCTCTAATACCTGGCCTCGGCTAAGAAATCCTTGAAAAGGTAAGTTAAGGGTCCGACTATTCCTATAGCATGAAGGTGGCACCATTTTGTGTAAAGTGCTCCAGCAGCCATTCATTTTGAAGCAGTCATTCATTATATTATCGATTATCTTAGTTAGTCCAGGGAGAATATCAGCATGGAAAATGGGGGAGGGGTAGGGAAAGAGTCCTCACTATTGAGGAGATATGCCCTCTTGAAGTTGAAAGCCATGAAGAATGGTTAAGAAGTCCCTAAACGGTTGCAACAAGAAGTCACAAGCCATTAATTAAAGGGTAAAATGATTGTAACGAGAAATAATGAGTTGACCCTAAAATTTAAAAAGTACCTAAACAATTGCAACAAGAAGTTACAAGTCATTAATTAAAGGGTAAAACAGTTGTAACAACAAATAATGAGTTTACCCTAAAATAAGAAAAAATGGTAAAACAACAATTAATTAAAGGATAAAATAGTTGTAACAAGAAATAATGAGTTGACCCTAAAATCAGGAAAAGGGGTAAAATAGTCACAAGTTATCCTCAAAAGAAGTCACTTGAAAAGTATAAATACACATCAAGAATCTATCATTCATACACACAAGTTCATTGAATATCTATCTAGTGAACACTTGATCTATTGGAAAATCTGAGGTAGCGAGGCTGAGGTAAAGCAAAGGGGTTGTTTGATCCAAGTTGCAACAAGGTATGATGATGCAACAAGGTTGTTACATCATCTGAGGTATGTTTGTATGCATGATTTTGATTGTTATATCTTGATTTTATGGCACATGCTTGAGGCATGTTTTGGATATTTGGGCATATGCTTTGATGCACATCTTGGATGTATGGTGATATTATAGTACATGCTTGAGGCATGTCTTGGTGATGTTGGTATATGTATGAGGCACATCATTGATGTTATGGTACTTGTTATTGGCACATATTATGGTACATGGTTTATGGCTTGATTGAAACATATCATGAGTGATATGGTATATGGTTGAGGTACATCTTGTGGTATATGGCACATACTTTGGATATTTGATGTTGGGCATACATTTTTATGTATGGTCTATGTGAGTGGATCTGGTTTATGGTGATGATGTATTAGTGACAGTGACAGTGGAAGTGACATATATAATATCAGTGACAATGACATATATAGTGTATTATCGGACTAATCGGTAGGTGCGGACACTAACAGATCTCCCTAGATCCACCTGAATCTAGAACAAAACAGGATAGGACATGACTCTTTCCCTAAGTTTTGACCATTGAATCAACTAGTAGGAAGGAATAAGTAACATACCTTTATATCACTTCCCAGGGTCTATGTTGCTCCTGCTTCACTCCGGTGCTCTCGTGAAGTCAAGACCAAGACAACACAAACCAACCAAAGTGAAGATAGCACAATATATTCAACTGTCAACCTATGTGTATGATCAAGGAATTATACAATAAAGTAGAAATAGCTTTATGG
>ML800399.1:0-15702 GCA_009831015.1 Picea engelmannii
TCACACATAAGATACTCTTTATTTCTCTTGTCTTCACGCAAAAGTTACTTCTTTCTTATCTTCACATAGAAGATATCTTATCTTCACATAGAAGATTTCTTATCTTCACACATAAGATATTATATGAGTTTTTCCATTCATTTTATGTTCTCCCCTCTCTTGTAGTCATCTATCTCACCCATGCACTGGGGAGGACTACTACCATAGCTTCACTCCTAGTCATGCCACATGAAATAGAGAAGCTAAGATGCTAGCATGGGGAAGACTAGAATCCCTTTCCATGATCCACACAGGATCATTACAGAAACCTTAAGAGCCAACTAACCATTCCACATGGTCAAGGTTTTTGTTCCACGCTACTCAATCCTTGGCTAGAGGAGAGTATCTTCCCACTGCCCCTTGGATAAACATCCACATTCCTCTCAATGAGGGTGGTCACACCCCTCTCTACGGGGGTATTATAGCATGTCCCTATAGTATCCAAAACTCAACACATGGACAAACGCCAACCTTGGCAAATTTCTCATTCCGCTTCTCTACGAAGGTCTCTTCTCTTTTCCTTCTCTACGAAGGTCTAGCTATGGGATTTATCTTTCCTTCTCTACATAGGTATTTTCTCTTTATTCTTCTCTATGAAGGTCTAGCTATGGGATATATAAAAGTCTCTTGTGGTCCAAAACCTTTCAATGGTATAATACCATGCTACCCATCTACTGGGAAACATCCATCTACTGGATAACTTTCATCTTGATCAAAATATATGAGCACCATCCATATGATTTTCTAGCTGCATCAAATCATTATCTTTCATTTCGAACTTGGAGACATGGCTCCCTATTGCACTAGTCTAATAGCTTATAATCATCATCCTTGAATTTTTCTTCTGTAATATCCTGGGTGCTTCCTTGAGTTCAGATATTTCTTTCTTTCTATATTCATACTAGATCAACCTGCTCCCTTTGCATCTATAAGAACATCACTGGATCAACTTGTAATTACGTGCATCTCATCCACTATATCTGAGTATCCATCCTTTTCTTCATCTTGAATATTTCTGATCTTCGTCTTTAGGAGCCTCCTACTCCTATATAAGTATTGGATATTGTTTGGTCTTTACTGACTGTCATCATATCATACGTCCTTCTTGTGTTGTCTAACTTCTGCAAGTCATGACATAAGTTCTTTCTTCCGAGACTTGTAAACTTACTTATAATATGCTTTCTTTGTCACTCTCATGAGTGATCATACATGAAATAAATATTTTATCTCTTTCTTCATCCTCTTCTTTGATACTTCCTTCATAAGTCTGCATAGACATTGAAATAAAATGAGGTTAATTAACATTCTCAAAAAAATCTAACTTGTAATGATAAAGTATCAAAGTAAACAAGATACTAAAAAAAAACATGAATACTTATATTTTGGTTTTGTGTGGGGAGGCTTCACAGACTCCACCATTTTCTACCTTTCTTCAGATCAACTTTCTTCATCTTAAAGTACATAATCCTTGATTTTTGATAAAGCTTTTTTTGAGGGAGGATATTCCTCTTCCTCTGCCACATGTGCTTGATACTTTCTTTTCCCTTTTCCTTGAGGACAATCAAAGGAAAAGTGTCCCAAATTTTGATAGTTGTAGCATCTATTCTTTGAAACATATTTCTTCTTGTCTGGAACTCTTATGGAGTTAGATTCTTTATTGTTCTTCCTGAAGGAACTTCTTTTGTTCTTTTGAGCTGTAAGAGCTTTCTCTTCATCGAAAATTAATCTCTTATGTTGGTTTGCAAGTCTAGATTCTTTGTGTGTGCAATCTGCCCATAACTTATCAAGCTTGGGTAACTTGCTTCTTGCACACACTCCTTGTACAAAAGGAATCCAAAATGTTGGAAACCAATTTAGGGTTGTGGTTACAAGTTCTTTTTCACTAATGACATCTCCAATAGCTGCAAGTTGATCTTTGATCTAAGAAACTCTCATAAGATAGGATGTGACAAATTCTGAGTTGTCCATCTTCATATTACGAAGATGATTTCTTAAGGTAAGATTCTAGCTAATGTCTTTTCTTTCATATAAACTACTGAGTGCTTCATAAATTTTCCTTGCTATCTGTAGTTCAGATATATGAGGGATCAAGTGATCCTTTACTGAATCTGACATGATTCTCTTTTCTTTCTTTTCATTCTTCTTATGCTTGGTCTTTTGATCTTCTTCCTCTGGTTCTAGTACAACCACTACAACATGTTCTAGGAGATCATTCTCATCTAGAATCATCTGCAACCTATGCTTCTAAGATTTGATGTTTCTAGATCCTTCCAGCCTATCTTTTACCCTCATGTCGATAGCCATTCTTTCTTGTAGAAGAAACCTTAGCCCTCCAAGCTATAGAAATAATAAAAAACTCAAGTTACTTCGATTTGAAAACTGAACTCACCAAAAGATGCACTGGACTGAGGCAAGTAGCTTGATGTGTTTAGATTTCATAAAATCCAACTTTTACCCCTCCAAACTTGATCTGTGGATTTCTAGACTGGTGCTTCTAGTTTTCTAGTACTTCTGGAACACTAGTACACTGGTACTTCTAGTTTTCTGGTACTTTGTGAAAACTAGGGTTTCACTTTTTGAGAGATCTAGCCACTGAAAAAGTGCATTGAGGATGAAAAAATGTTCCTTGAGGTAGGGCGCACCTTTCTAGATGGATTTGAGGCTAAAAACCTTCATTAATAAAAAACCCTAATTTTCATGTACGGCAAGAGTGACGTTTTTATTTTTCCTGTGAAAGATGCTCTCTTCAGCTTAACTCTGATACCATGTTAAAGTTTCAGCTATTATTAGGTTACTTTCAATTTACTAGTTAAGAATAGCATAGACATAATCAATTAGAGAAACACAATCACAAGAGTACACAAGCATTTATCCTGGGAAACCCTTAAGGGGAAGAAAGCCCAACCAAACTTCCTTAATATAGATAGCCAATACAATGCCAAGACAATGAACCAAATAACACATAAATTCATCTCCCAAGGATGCACCTCTCTTTCTCTTCCTTCTTCTGGAAACTGGTAACTGCAACTTCCTTCAATACTTGTGCACTAGATGAGTGAGATGAGTGTGTGTCTAAATGAGGCATTGGCCTCTCTTATTTATACAATTCTAGCACGTGTGGAAGTGTATCTTCACTGGCAGGGCTGACTTCTTCCTTTGGGTGGTTATAACCACCTTTAATATATTTTGGGGCCTCTTTAATATATTTTGGGGCTAACTTTTTATTTACCCTATTACAATTAGGGTTTGACCAATCCGCAAAAGGGGATTTGGTCAATTACAATGCCTGACATGATCAATCCACAACAAGGGATTGATATAATCAATAATAAATATATTTTATCTTTATCCACAAAAGGGATATGAATATTCTTTGCAGTTACAAAATATTTTAACAGGTACTACATAAATTTTATCAAGCGATACATGAAGATCAAAGATCCATTGGAAAAATTATTGAAGAAGGAATTCCAACTTCAATAGAATAAGGAATGCCAACAAAGTTTGGATACAGTGAGACAAAAACTAGTTACCATGCCAATTTTAGTATTTCCATACTGGAAGAAGGAATTCTATGTCCACATAGACATGTCATCTTTACACAAGAAAATTTGGGTCATTTTCTGAATGTTATTTTGACGGTCTTGCAACGTTATGTCATGGATATTATGAGGAATATTGAGTCTCTGAAATGTCATTTTATGGCACGTGGAAATTTCGACGAACTTGAATTAACGTCACAAGAGCGACGACCCTAGGTAACTTCTTACAATTGTGAGAAAAAAAGAAATATCATCGCCAATACGACAATATAGGCAAACTAAGTGAAGCCAACAATTCGTGTCAATTGTGACGATGATTGCACAAACCATTTTCATTGTTTATATAGCAAATTCGTCATAGGATTTTATGTTGTTGTCGAAATTGCAATGAAAATTTTTATGTTTATATAGAAAATGTGTCGCAGCAATCTTTGTTGTCATCACACTTGCGATGACAACATTTTTTTGTTTATATAGAGAATTTGTCACAGGAACGACAACATTTCTTTGATTATATAGCAAAGGCGTCGCAACAATTTTTCTGGATAGATAATTCTTCCATCAACCTTTTCACCCTTTTTACATGCTTTACTTTTTTCCCCACCTCTAACAACATTCTGCAACATTCTTCCACACAAAAATACCCTTTTAGAAACGTCATGCTTTATTTTAGGTCATTTTTAACGGTCAATTTTAAGGTTAGGTAAGTCATCTCTCTTGCGATGGACAAAATACATTCGTTTCTCTTGTGACAAACATTGACCATAATAATTTAGTCCAACTACATGCATTAAGATAGTGATGAATATATGGTGGATTTAGAAAAATTGAGCTTTTTCTCTTGCATGGTGTGACGAAAGAGTACTTTCATCACAGATTTTGCAATATGTAGTAGTGATAGCGTTAGGTGTAGTTCTAGCTCAACTAAGAGAGGTTTGGATCATCCCATTTAATTTCCCAAAATAATTTTTTTGACTATTGAACATAATTACACTACTATAGAGAATGAAGGACTAGTAATGACATACGCACTACAAAAGTTTAGGCATTATCTACAGGGATCAAATTTTAAGATGTACAAAGATCATTATGCACTAAGATACTTACTCAATATTCTAGTGTTAGGGGGGGGGAAGATATGCAGATGGGTGTTATTATTTCAAGAGTATGATTTTGAAGTGATTGCGAAACAGAAAAATTAAATACAAGACCTGATCATTTTTCATGCATATTAACAGGGGAAGATGAAGGAAATGTGGATGACAGTGTAGCATATGCACACTTGTTCATAGTAAATATGATCAATGATTAATTTTTATATATTTTCTAGTTCTTGAGCATAGGAGTAGCCCCACCCAACTTTACAATTGTGTAGAAGAAGTAGCTAGTAATAAAGGCAGAAAATTATCAACTCATAGAGGGGAATTTGTATAAGTTGGGTGCAGATGGTATTCTTTGAAAATGTGTACTGGAGAAAAAAATGCCTATGATATTATCAAAGGAGCATGAAGGAATTGTAGGATTCCACTATGATTTTGATAAATGGGCAGTTGATTTTATTGGACCGATCAACCCACTAGAAAAAATGTCAGAAACAAGATATATAATCACTGTGACAAATTACTTGAACTGATGGGCTGAAGAAGCACATGTCAGAGATTGCAGCTCGGAGGCTGTTGTGCGGTTTTTATTTGAGAATGTTGTTACTAGGTTTGGATGTATGAGAATCCTTATGAGTGATTAGGGGACCCATTTTTTGAATACAATAATTGCTTCTTTGACAAACGAATTTCAGATTTATCACTAGAAGAGCACACCATATCACCCTCAAACAAAAAAAATAGTGGAAGCGTTTAACAAGATTATAGAGCATGCACTAAAAAATATACATAATGTAAGTTGGTATGATTGGGACCCAAGGATTCTTGTAGTAGTATAGGCATATCAAACTACATGTAATAAGTCAACATGATAGACACCATTATGATTAGTATATGGTCAGGAAGAACGTATTCCCATGGATTTCATTATGTTGAGTCTACACATTGTCACACTGACATAGCTCACAGATTCTAGTGCATTAGAGAAAAGACTGTCAAAGTTAGTGAAACTAGAGGAAGACTGCTTTGTCTCAAGAATTCACCATCAAGTCTAGAAAGCATGTGAAAATGCTTGGAATGACAAACATATTAAATGAAAAAAGTTCCAGATGGGAGACTTGGTTTTTATCTATGACAAAAAAAAATTGTAGCACCCTAAAAAGTTCCAAATGGACTGGTTGGGTCTGTATGTCATAATACCTGTGATAGACACAGGTGTTTCTCAATTGGATAAATTGAATGTGGAAATCATGGAAGGGATGGTCAACGATAGTTGGTTAAAACTGTATAGGAATAGTCATGCCTTCTCGCACTATCCCAACTATGCAGTACGTCTACCATAGTATTCATATTATATTATATGTGTTATATAAAAAGAGCTTGAGGAAATCCCTAATTTGAAGAGACAAAGGCTTGAAGTTTTCAAATGCACATTTTTCAAAGAGTCAAATTAGAAAACAAAAGATGAACAAGAAAATTTCATGGAAAGGAAGGAGAATTGAAATGCACATAGAAAGGAGAATCGAAGATCCAGGATAAAGTCCTACAAAGATGAAAGGAAAAACATTAAAGAGAAAATATAATGGAAAGATGGTGGGAACACATAATCATAAATGAAACATGATGACCATATTTTGACAAGATAGAAAATATAGACCATGATCCATTAGAATATATGAATTTAATTCATAATCCAAAAGGAATTAAATGCAAACACAATCATATGGGACTTGGAATTTTGGTGCGAAGAGAAAGATAACAACTGAAAAAATCCTATAAAAGTAGACAAGGGGCGATGAGAAAATGTTACTTTTGCATGGACATTTGAAGAAAACAAAGAGTCAAAGAAGACTTGAGTGAGTTGCAAAAATTCATGGTGCCACCAAAGGTAGGAGCATCCACATCGCAGACAAAGACACCACAAACTAAACATGAATTAGTGCCAGTATAGGAAGAAACCCTAAGAGAATCAGTGTCATATCCAATAAAATTTACAAGAGCTTATGTTCCACCCAGAAGGCCAACAACAAAACAATTTAGACTACCCAAGGAGATGAAGTATGACCTTGTTACACCGATGATTCCAATTAGGGTCACTATAGAGGGAGATATGTTGGGTGCAGTAGGAATCCTAATGTCTCCAAACCATGACCTTACAGATATAATGAAGTTTATAGAGTTAGCACCACATACTTATCTATGCAAATCACTCATCCTGGACTCACTGGTTGTTAGAGAAAGATTTGCCTCACCCTATGCAATCTTCCAGAAAAGGCCTTATTCCATTTCCCTATGCAAAATTATCTTCCCTGTTACTAAAATCTAGAGAAAAAAACACAAATTTTTCCACTTGTACGCATCTTGCACTCTATACAAGAAGTGTATACACAGGCTGCTCCACTACAACCCACATACATCGAGATTTGTGCCAAAAAATTAAAATTAAATGTCAGGTTTCCATGTCATGAACGAAGATATCTTATCCTTAGCCTTCCATATACTAGAAACATTCTGACTCATCCCTTTAGTTTCATTTTGAAGGCTATAAGGTGGCCAATTCAAATTTATGGAAGAAAAGAAAGAATTCAACTTTGAGAGCAAAGTTACTCTGAAGAAATTATTTACCTCATATTGAGTTTGCATCCCTTTGTCCTTTAGGTTTGAACAAAGTGTTTATCCCCCAAGGTGTTCCCTTATTGATGGAGAACCTCATTGTCTCCCTTATATGAGATTTCCTTTGGTGGAGGATTGAAGTGGTGGAAGCCCAACTGGAAGGAACTGAGTTTCTCAGTTCCAAACCGTGCCCACAAGGAAGTCTGCAATATTGTCAGTTTTGTTGATCATTTATTAATATAAATACTCTTCCCATCCAATTGATGTCTTGAAAATATATGAATTATTATCCATGGTCATATTTGTTATGTATATTGATGGATTATGCTATCTAATGTGGTAACCTTTTATATTTCCACCATATTCTTGTTTTCACTTGTTTGTTGAGAACTTGTTGTAGGTATATATAGCTTTGGATCAAAGTACTCGATGGTGGGCATCATCGAACATTTGTATGAGGTAGGCCTCTTTCTTATCTCCTTTTCACATTGGTTTATATATCATATTGTTTGGATAGAGTTTATTTCTGTAGTCATTTCCATCTGTTGTGGTTCACCCTAGCCATAAAGAGATTTTCCTCGTAACGGAATTGGTGACCACACTAGGGATGAATCTTCTTTATTAGGGTTTGAAGTAATTCTCTCCTTAGATTGCTCTCGTTTCTATTATGGTCTTTTCATATCATTAATTGAAAGCTCATGTTCACTCTGGGTTTGAGTTTTTAGCCTTTATGATGGTGATGCCCACAACCTCACAACCCGCAGGTTGGAAGGTCAGCATGCACATAAGATCTTTTCTTCCTTCATGGAACAATGAACTTCAAAAGGATCCTCTAATTCCCTATCGGGAATTCTACACCTACAGTAATCTCCACGGGATCTCCTCTTTACACTCAGGAGATCGGAACTCGTGACTTCTCAAATCCAATGGTCGAGCATAGCTCTCTCGAATCCCCGAGACCCGAGAACCGCTCAATGCTAACCTTTTCCTATCAGGATTTCCTCTATCATGAATTTGGCACTCGCGATATCGAGTAACTTGCTTTACCAATTCCTGACTCTTGATTAGCCAAAACTCTGACACACGCGTGGGTTTGACTTTTCAGCTCCTTCACTCCATCAGCATTTCAGAGTTAGCAATATCACGAATCCTAAACATAGGTAACTCGAAACTTCCACTCCCTGAAATTTTGAAACAACGTGCCACCTGTCCACTCATTGACTCTACTATGGCCCACACAACCTTTTATCTTTCGAGACTTCATGATTCGGGATATCTCGATTCCTGTTGCAATGTTCACGGGACTTTAATCTGCGGAACCCCGACATGGAATTCCACATGTAATCCGATGGTTCCTGTGGCTCAGATCAATGGCAGTGGCACCCACTTCAAAGTGTTGAACTTCCTCTAACCCTGCGCACAACTGCAACAATAGTCTCTGATCACTTCACTCAGGTCTGCAACCCTAAGACTTCAACCAGCCTGCACACTCCTTGCATGGCTCCTATGTCTATCTTCACTTCTGGATGAAGGAGAGAAAAAATTATCTCTATCTGAACCCTTCTATCAATGCACTCCTTGCAGACAATTCGACTGCACTCCTTGCAGGAATCTTAGCTCAGATAGAGAAATAATTGAAAATCATTCCCTCTTCCTTTCAAATTTCAAACTTAAACATGAATCATATACACAGCATATAAAACAAATGTATAATAGGAAGCAAACATTCATGAGCATATCATTCAACATCAATACACAAAGAACAAACACAAAACCATGAATTTGAATCAACCTCTTTCTATTAATCTAAATATCTGTACATGGGTTTTCTTACATAGGTCTCTGCATGCTCTTCTTCTCAATGCTTTGTGCCTGTGCTCAATGTCCTTCTGGTAGAGTGTCAAGAATCCTCAGTGATTCTAACTTCCTAAGAACTCATAACAGATTTCTTTTCAATGCACCACTGTGCATATGCTCAATGCCCACTTGGTAGAGCTTCACAAAACTCCTCAAAGATTCTTTCTAGAACTGTGTTTTCTCCCACAGCGTAGCCTCCAAGGTGTTCAGCAACCTTGAGGTCTTCACTGAGTTGTTGATTTTAGTTTCTGTGCCGTAACATGTCTTTGTTTGAACTCGCAAAATTTAGAAGTGCTTCATTGCACTGGTCTTCAAAGACCGCAGTACTATGTCACGACCTCCTGGCATGAAACCACAAACAACCTCAAACCTGGAATTCAACACACCCTTGAAAATGCATGATACAAGCATACATTCATAGCGTAATAGAACACTCACAAACATTCCTTTAACACAAAATACATGCAAGAAAAAATGGAATTTGTATTAACATGGCAGACGCCTGTAATAACAAGGTGTTCCTGAGCACGGCCTGTAACAAGGTCTTGGATCCTTCTCTTTTGCTCTCTTATCTCACAACTCTACAACACTCTCCCTCACTCACTCAAAATGAGATACTAAAAATCTCTTTTACCTGAGGGGGCTCTTAGCGCTCTTCCCTCCAATCTACCTACCCTATTCAATTACATTGAATGGGCTGTCTAGTCCAGCATCAGATCTATATCTCAGCCTTACAAACATTTAAGGCCTATCTACTCTATGCCTGCACAAAGGCACGACTCTATGGATCAACAACCTAAGAAATTAAATTACATTCATTCAAATTTTAAATGAGGCTGCGCCTCTCTTCAACACGCGATTTCAATTCACTGACGTGGCTGGCTGATGTGGAGAGATGCTCTTGCATAATACTCCTCAGCTGCAAAATTCATGAGCTCCTGCTCATGAGCTTCCCATATTAGCTGTGGAAATCCTCCTGGATCCAAAATCATCCTTTGGAGATGTTCATCTCCTCCATCTTGTTGTTGTTGTTGTTTCTTCTGCGCTGTTGTTGTTTTCCTTCCATCCAGCTTCTCCTTGCTGACAGTTTCTATTGACCCTAACATCAGCTCTCTAAGCTCGTCGATCATTGCATCCAGCTGCTCCAATGAATGGCCTTGCTCATGCAGTCTCCACAGCTGAAATTTTTTTTGGCACATGGGCAGATCACTGTGATCTCCCATGCCTTCTTCATCAGCTTCCAACTTCACCTGTTAGATGTGCATGCCCTACACTTTCACCCTTCTCTCCAGGGATTCAATTTGTTCATATAGATCAGCCAAACTAATGTTGTCTATCTCTTCTTCTTCTTCTTCTGCAAACTCCCAGGTTGTAGTCTTTTCAGCTTCTTGGCTGAAAATATTGAACCATTCCTTAGAATGCTCATTTTCCTCTCTTTCTTCTTCTGCTGTCATCTTCAATGCTACAACTTCCTCGGCTTCTTAGATGAAAGCATTGAGACACTCCTCAGAATGCTCAATTTCCTCTCCTGCTTGGGCAGCTTCAGATATTTGCTCCAATCCTTCTGCGACAGTTTCCACTAGTTGTCCTTCTGTTGTTGTTGCATCCGCAACACAGATTTCTACCTCCTCCTAGGAAAGTGGTAGGAATATCTCAATTCCCCCAATCATTATAAGGCTCCTCAGTTCAGCCTCTTGAATAGTGAAAGTTTTTAACTTGTCATCATCTTCATTCACATGTCTTGGAAAACTACATTAATCTTCATCCTCTGTCAGCTACGCTTGCTGATCCAAATCCACCTTTGATCTCTCCTGATCTATCAACTCCTTAGGCTGATTCCAAGTCACTTCTGAGTTCATGAGACCCTTAGATAGCCTCATCTGCTCATCCCTGCCCATATGGAAATATGGGATGTTTCTACTACCCTCCTGGCAGTCTTCAAGATCCTGCAACGACCTGATATCATTGCCCAACTAGCAATGTGAATTTCCTTGGCTATCCTCCTCACAGTCTGTGAGATCCCGCAGTGATATCAACTCTTTTCCATCCTGGAAAACTTGAATTTTCCCCCTACCCTCAGGGCAGTTCTTGATATCCTCCATAGATCCCATTTTATTCTCTTCACCGAGAATTCTCCCAATCTCTGATTCACATACCTGAACCATCTCCTCAGATCTGTTGAGGTTTTCAGTATGCCTCAACCATCCTCTTAACAACCTACATTTTCTTCTAGCCATCAACTCCTTGACTGACCATTTTACTTTTGTCTACCTCATGGGCCATTCATATACCCATCTCGGCTTGGCTTTCTACTGCATCTGCAGTTCAAGCTCCTCCATTCTTGCCCTGATGTCGGTAAGTTCTTTTCCCCTTTCAACTATGCTCATTTTCTCTGGGCTTTTCCTTTCATCATACCTATGGATTTCAGTAGCCATGTTGCTGCCTCCGTTTTCCCTCCTGACAAATCCACTCCTGTCACTCTGCACCCTGAGTGTTTCCAGCTTCATCCTACAGTCCTCCTGACTACTTATGGACTTTTTCCTACCTGCAAACAAATCCTTACATAGTTTCAATACTCTGTCTTCTTCCTTTGCCTCCCTTGCCTAAAATATACAGACAAGAATCAGGCTCTAATACCACTTTCTGATGGTGACACCCACAACCTCACAACCCACAGGTTGGAAGGTCAATGTGCACACAGGATCTTTTCTTCCTTCATGGCCCGAAGAACTTCAAAAGGCTCTTCTAATTCCCTATAGGGAATTCTGCACCCACGGGAATCTCCACAAGATATCCTCTTTACACTCGGGAGATCGAAACTCGCGACTTCATGAATCTAATGGTCGAGTGTAGGTCTCTCGAATCCCTGAGACCCGAGAACTAGTCAACACTGACCTTTCCTACCAGGATTTCCTCTATTGCAAATTCATCACTCGCGATATCGAGTAACCTGCTTTACCGATTCCCGACTCCCAATTAGCCAAAACTATGACACACGTGCAGGTTTGAATTTTCATCTCCTTCACTCCATTGGCATTTCGGAGTTCACAATATTGTGAATCTTAAACACAAGGAACTCATAACTTTCACTCCCTGAAATTCTGAAACAGCATGCCACCTATCCACTCGTTGACTCCGTTGTGGCCCACACAACCTTTTAGCTTTCGAGACTTCATGATTCAGGATATTGTGATTCTTGTTGCCATGTTCATGGGACTTCAATCTATGGAACCCCGATATGGAATTCCACGTGTAATCCGACGACTCTTGTTGCTCAGATCAATGGCCCTGGCCCTCCTGATCTTTGAACCCCTCATTACACTTGTGGTAACCCTCCCTCTTCTCCGTGAGATTTAATGGCTCATGGGATTTCATGAATTCTCCTCAGAGAATTACGTCTGTCCGTTCTACCATGGTGATTTCTGCGAATGACCAAGTGTTCCTCCGTGGTACTCATCCACCTATGGCACACACTTGCGATTCTTCTTACACACTTCCATTCGCAGCCTCCCTGTGCTATCCTTCATCAAATCTCGAAGGCCTTATCCTTCCTGAGTTTTTTTGTAACTCCGAGTCTTAAAGAAGACTCTTGCACGCACTCCTTGCGGCAACTTTCAGACACTTCCAAGTGCTGAAATTCCTTCGACCCTGTGCACACCTGCAACAGCAGTCTCTGATCAGTTCACTCAGGTCCACAACCATGAGACTTCAACTGGCCTGCGGACTCCTTGCACGACTCCTGTGCTTGTCTGCACTTCTTGATGAAGGAGAGAAAAATTTATCTCTATCTGAACCCTTCTGTCAACGCACTCCTTATGAACAATTCGACTGCACTCCTTGCAGTAATCTTAGCTTAGATAGAGAAACAATCAAAACTCATTCCCTCTTCCTTTCAGATTTAAAACTTAAACATGAATCATATACACAGTGTATAAAGCAAATGTATAACAGGAAGCAAACATTCATGAGCATATCATTCAGCATCAATACACAGAGATCAAACACAAAACCATGAATTTGAATCAACCTCTTTCTATTAATCCAAATATCTGTACATGGGTGTTCTTACATAGCTCTCTGCATGCTCTTCTACTCAATGCTCTGTGCCTGTGCTCAATGCCCTCCTGGCAGAGTGTCAAGAATCCTCAATGATTTTGACTTCCTAAGAACTCACGACAGAGTTCTTTTCAATGCACCATTGTGCATATGCTCAATTCCCACTTGGTAGAGCTTCACATAACTCCTCAGAGATCCTGTCTGCAACTGTGTTTTCTCCCATAGCCTAGCCTCCAAGGTGTTCAACAACCTTGAGATCTTCACTGATTTGTTGATCTCAGTTTCTATGTTACAGCACGTCTTTGTCTGAACCCGCAGAATTCAGAAGTGCTTCAGTGCAATGTTCTTAAGAGACCATAGTACTTTGTCATGCCCTCCTGGCATGAAACCACAAAGAACCTTAAACCTGGAAATCAACACACCCCTGCAAATGCATGATAGCAACATACATTCATAGCGTAATAGAACACTCACAGACATTCATTTAACACAAAATACATGCAGGAAAAGCTGTTATTTGTATTAACATGGAAAACTCCTGTAATTACAAGGTGTTCCTGAGCATAGCCTGTAGCAAAGTCTTTACTCCTTCTCTTCTTCTCTCTTCTCTCACAAATCTACAACCCTCTCCCTCACTCACTCAAAATGAGATACTAAAAATCTGTTTTACCTGAGGGGGCTCTTAGAGCTCTTCCCTCCAATCTACCTACCCTATTCAATTACATTGAATGGGCTGTCTAGTCCAGCATCGGATCTAGATCTCAGCCTTACAAACATTTAAGGCCTATCTACTCTATGCCTGCACAAAGGCACGTCTCTATGGCTCAACAACCTAAGCAATTAAATTACATTCATTCAAATTTTAAATGAGGTTGCGCCTCTCTTCAACACGCGATTTGAATTCGCTGACATGGCTGGCTGGCTCACTGGCTGATGTGGAGAGATGCTCTTGCATCACTTTATTCCTCACCTGGCCTTGTTTTAAAGAATTTATGTGCCTTTTGCCTTGACAGTCGCATATACATGCGGGTTGTCTCATTGCAAGCTACCTATATACGCTTTGTTTTCCTGAACAGTCACGTACACATTTTTTTCTTTCTTGTTTTCTTGGTCTAGAGTTTGTTGGGTGGGATTTGATGCTTGTTGAGCCTTTTTGGGTCTGTATAGTGCCTGTTGAGTCCTTGTGGGATGACAAGAAACCCTCTTTTGGTTGAATTTCTGGGCGAATTCTTTCTCTTCATCTTTTCATTTTTATTTTCCTTGTACATGGGGTTGGGTGTTTTGTTTCTTACTATCCTTCTTGAGTTATTTCTTTTTTATACAAAGTAGGGCTATATATCAAGTTACTTTTTAGTCCATGCATTTTTAGCTTTGATATATTGAAAATACAAAAACAATAGGCATTTTGCATTGCTTGTAATTTTTGTCTTTTGATTTTTTATCATTAGCTCAGGGAATATAGTGAAAGATTGCATTTTTACTTCTGAATTGCAGATTTGAATTTGAAAATTGCATCATTTTTAGAAGAATATCATTCATTAAAAGTTAAAGTTAGGAGTTTGCATTATTTTCATATTTACTTTTCTTGTATATTCATAACACCATGAGTTTCACTACCATACATTTTTGAGTAAGCATGATCATTAAAATCAACGCTATAATTTAAAATTTATTAGTAACGATTTTATTTTCTAGGGTGCACAAACTAGCCTAGGATTTAGTGCCTTGGAATAGGATTTTGTGAGTAAACTTCTCCAAGGCAATTAAATCAAGATATGTGTTTGAGACAGGGAGTGGAGAAATAAATTGTATAATTGGTAACATCAGGAGGCTCTGCTCACACCGAATATAATCACGAGGTCGCATTAATTTGGTTGAAGGGATATCCCCCGAATACCTTCCTAGCATCAAAGATATTTATGGGGATCTATTCGTATCTGGGGATATTTGTAGTGCCTTTACCTTCGTGACAGGCAGTGATTTCAAGGTTTCATGACTTTCTACCCTACCCATATGGTGGACCTGACTTACGAATGCTCGCATGTGCATTGATTATACAATGGTTTATTAGTTGCTTGACTTAGGTGTCTCATAGGTAACTTTTAGGGGTTATTTTGCAGGTACCCTGGATCAGCTAAGGGTCCAACAACACACAATATTTATGGAGGATTACCTCTCCGAGGGGATCTAACTTATTGGTTGTTAATCCCACGAGGGCCCTTATAACTGACTTTGTTACCTTCTATCTTCAGCAAGGAGTCTTAGGCCCCTCTTGGGCGAGACATACCTTCTTTAGGGAGGGAGGCCACTCATCCACTTTATCTCTTTTGCATGAATTTTGGTTGTTTAACTTTTGGTGTGCTCTTTGATTACTAGTTGGACTTAAGAGTTTATACTGAGTTCTCTTTATCATGGATAATGGAGTTCCTTTGAATCCTTTTTTCACCACTACCTACCCCATGATGCCTACTCCTATCATGGGGATGAATCCTTCT
>ML800399.1:15802-45117 GCA_009831015.1 Picea engelmannii
AAATGAATGGAAAAACTCATATAATATCTTATGTGTGAAGATAAGAAATCTTCTATGTGAAGATAAGATATCTTCTATGTGAAGATAAGAAAGAAGTAACTTTTGCGTGAAGACAAGAGAAATAAAGAGTATCTTATGTGTGAAGATAAAGAGAAAAAAAGTTCTGATGATTTATAGATATGCCAGTCAGTGATCATGATGCCAGATGACCAAGTGGATGCCTCCAGTTATCCAGTTGATGATGTTTCCCAGTTGATGATGTTATCCAGTTGATGATGTTTCCCAGTTGATGATGTTATCCAGTTGATGATACTATCCGGTTGATTATGTTGCCCAATTGATGATGTTATCCAGTGGATGATGCTACCTAGTTGATGTCGACATCCAGTGACCTGTCAAAAGATAACGAATATCCTTCTTGTTAAGAGGGAGTGTTAAAATATTGTGTAACTGTAAAGAATATTCTTATCCCCTTTTGTGGATAAAGATAAAATATATTTATTATTGATTAGATCAATCCCCTTTTGTGGATTGATCATGTCGGTCATTGTAATTGTCCAAATCCCCTTTCACAGATTTTTCAAAACCTAATTGTAATAGGCTAAATAAGAAGTCAGCCCCGGAATATATTAAAGAGGCCCCAAAATATATTAAAGGTGATTATAACCACCTAGAGGAAGAAGTCAGCCCTTCCAGTGAAGAGACACTTCCACATGTGCTAGAATTGTATAAATAAGAGAGGCCAATGCCTCATTTAGACACACACTTAGCTCACTCATCTAGTGCGCAAGTATTGAAGGAAGATGCAGTTACCAGTTGCTGAAAGAAGGAAGAGAAAGAGAGGTGCATCCCTGGGAGAGGAATTTATGTGTTATTTGGTTCATTGTCTTGGCATTGTATTGGCTATCTATATTAAGGAAGTTTTGTTGGGTTTTCTTCCCCTTGAGGGTTTCCCAGGATAAATGCTTGTGTACTCTTTCGATTGTGCTTCTCTCAATGATCCTGTCAATGCTAGTGTTATCTAGTAAATTGAAACTAACCTAATAATAGTTGAAACTTTAACAATACCCCATATGACCCAGTGTTGCTTGTAGTTGTTGCACTGAAGTAGGTGGTGGAAAATAAACAATAACAACAATATTCACAAGATCAATCACAATTCCTTGTTTACATACTACATGACCAAAAAAGATACCAAATGGTTCATAGAAAATACACTTCTTCAAGTTCGAGGAAATATGGAACTATCCACATCTATCCAACATAAAGTGTAGAGTTTCAACATCCATTTAATGAGTAAGCATGTACAAACACTAGGTCTAATGAGTAAGCATGTACAAATGATGGATCCATTTGTAGTAAGCTATCCATCCATCATTTGTAAGCTATCCATCCATCATTTGTCTCTTTTTCAAATCAATAATGGTCTAGTTATTTAAATCCAAATAGAGTCCAAGTAATGCTAGATATGGTTTAATACCATCCACTATCTTGATTAATTCAAAACATGTTGTGTTGCACACTCCATCGATGTTAACATTCACCCATGTTAGTATTCTAATCAGAAGAATCTTGTGCTGATTTGCTAGCCTCAACTGAAATGGTGACCATATCAAATTTGGTTTTCCCATCATTTCCCATGTCTACGTCATATTGACGTTCACATTAGATCACATATACAAGATGATATTATCCATATCATAGTCTCGTACCTTTGCATTAAGTCAGAATTCCTTGTTCGTCTTTTTTCTCTGTTGTACTTTGTTCAGTGCTCGTTTTCCAATAGGTGATTCTTTATCTTATGTGCACATGTTGATCATTCTGCGCATCGCATTGATGCAGGAGCATCATAAGCAGGCAACCAAGCAAGCAACGTAAAAGGTGGAATACAGCTAGAAAAGCACTAGCGCATGTTTTTGAAATGTTTTAAAAAATTAATGAAGTGGATATTAATGAGATAGCTAGGAAAGTGTACTTACATTTATATCTTAGACGTTGTAAGAAGATCTTGAGCATTTCTCTCATCTGTAGAATGAAAAGGCATTTATACATAATTAATGAAAGTAGGTGGATTTGAATTCATAGATTAGACAGTTTAGAGAGTAGGAGGGAAAATGGATATAGACACCCTCACCCTTGTATTATTGAATGATTAGAATAGAAGAAGAGAGATTTTTCATAAGCTGTTGAGATGTAGTAGAGAGATAAAGAGAAGAACCCATGTACAGGAGCACTTGAGTTAATATATAAATATTTGACTCAATTTTCATGGTGTTATGATGCTTACTATTTACATTTGTTGAATGGTATGCTTACAATTGTTTTATTCTCTCATTTTATGCATTTGTTTCAATGTTGTGTTGAATGTGCAATTTCATGTTAAGTATATGAAGTCTAAGAGGGGAGAAGAATGAGTTTCAATTGTTTCTCATATTGAAAGTTCCTGCAAGGAGTGCAGTGAAACGCCCGCAATGTGTGCATTGACAAGACACTAAGTTTTATCTTAGAAAGCTCAGGAGAGATACCATTGTTCTCATACCAGCAGACGTGTAGGTGAAGCACAAATCCATGCAAGGTGTCCATAGGCTAGTTGAAGCCTTAGAACTTATCAAATAAGATGAAAGTGGAAGGACTACTGTTGCAAAGAGTGCATAGAGTCGAGGACTCAAATAACCAGAGGTTATTTGAAAGATTTTCTCAAGGAGTGTGAGTAGGATCTCTCTTGGAGACTCAAGTTCACAAGTGAAAATATCAAGAGGGTTAGTACCTTTCAAGAGTTCAAAGGAAGACGAGGAGAAAAATCATCGTGCAGAAGTTAAGTTCAGTGGAAGGACACCAAGTCAGTTTTTCCAGAGATTCATGAGGATTGAATCAGATGGTCATAATTCTCCGAGGGAAACTCACGAAATCACATGGACCACTAGATCCCATAGATCTACGAGAAGGTTAAGGCTGAGTGCCTTTCATCCTTCAGAAATCTCAGGAGGAGTAACGATCATTGCATGAGAAGCTCCAGAAGCTGTTGATCTTGCACTCGAAATATGATATTTCAGGTTTCAGAGTTTGGAGTGGGAAGTGATTTAGGAGTCACTGCATCACAAACTCCCAGTACATGAAATCACACCAGCTGTTGGATCAAGGGAGGTTCACAACCGTTGATCCCCTTTGAAGTGGAATCTAGGCATTTCAGTATTTTGGGGTTTGGCATACCGGGAATACTGATGACAAGGAGCCGGGACATAGTGGAGTGAAGATCCTGAAGTCGCGAAACGCGATAGAACTTTGGTGTCGAATTTTGGGATTTCAGCACTTTGGGTTTCAGGGTTTTGGGAGTCGAGAGGCAGAGTTGCATGTCATCTCAACCCCCGAAATCACAAAGAGTGGAAATATGAAAAGTAGAGTCCCAAGAATTTGTCGAATGATACATGTGACGAAAGTCAAAGGGATGGTCAAGATTCAGGAAAAATCCCAAAAGACCATCGATCTTGCCAAAGGGGAGAAATTTTGAAAACTGGGAAATCATAGGGGTAGAGGAGCGAGTCTGGATCATTCACTCATGTCCCAGAAAGCCAAAATTCATGGGCAAAAAGAGTTGTGTGTTTGTCAAATTGAAGGAGTAAACCCTCGATGATGTTTCAAGTTTTGGAGGTTGAAGAGACAAGGGAGCTCGACAACAGGATTCACTAAATCACGAAATCCAAAATCCTGAAAGGGAAAACGTCCCAATCACATTTGTTGGTTGATTGTGGAGTTAATGTCGGTGTTTGATCACATAGGAATAACTTAGAAGGACCTGTGGAATACACCTATTTGTGTGTGTGAATTATTCCCTGTGGGAGAATCAAAGAGTCAATCTGACTCAGGGGAAGATTTGGAACAATCCTGCGCAGATCTTGGCCTGAGGGTCGGGGGTATGCACTAGTGTGGTATCAGAGATCAGAACAAGTTATTTTATTTCTGTAGCAAAGAGAACAAAGGAACATTTTACATCCATGCCTCTGATAAGAAGAGACAGGCCAATGTCAATTCTTGATCCAGCAAGGGAGAGAGAAATGCGTGAGTTACGTGCCAGGCTTGATTCCATGGAGACACCATAGAGGTGCACAGTTGACAATGGGGATATCAATGAATATGAAAGTGAAAATCAAGATGGAAATAAAGAAGAAGAAGTTTAAGTCGAAGATGTTGCAGATGAACGCCTATTCAAGGCTGTTGCAGGATACTTGCCAGAGAAAAAATGGACACTCCAGTGTATGAGGGAAACCTGGATTTTGAAGAGATTCTAGAATGGATTAGAGATCTAGAAAAGTACTTCTACTATGAGGATGTCGAGGAAGAAAAGAGGTCAAACATGCCATTACTAGACTTAAAGGGAATGCAACATTATGGTGGGATGAACTGCAGGCTCACAGATGCCGCAAAGGGAAGCAAAAAATCAAAAGCTGGGATAGGATGGTTGCAAAGATGAAAGCCAAATTTATACCCAGGGATTATCAAATCACTCTATTTTGAAGGATGCAGAATTTGAGATAGAAGCTGATGTCAGTGAAAGAATACACTAAAGAGTTCTACAAGATAAACATCATAGCAGGTCATCAGGAAAGTGATGATGAAAAAGTTTCCAGGTACATGAATGGTCTATGATATGACATTCAAGATGAGATGAGCATGATGACTATTCGAAATGTGGAAGATTATTATCAGATATCTCCTAAAGCTGAAGAGAAGCTGAGCTAGAAACAATGTCAAAGAGGCTAAGGTAGAATTCAAGCCAAAGGAAAAACAATTTCCCAGGACAGAACTCAGAAATTTAAAGAAGAAGGGAAGAAACCTCAAACTCAACATGAGAGAGGAGGAAGCTCACTGAGACGAAAGTATGTTGATAGAAATACTTTTCCTTGAGCTATAGGAAGAGGAAGAGGTAAAGGTGGTGAAGTAAAATGCTTTGTCTGTGGAAAAATCGGGCATAAATCTTATGAGTGTCCAGATAAGAAGAAATATGGTGGTGAAAATCACATTGTCGAAGCTCAAGGATGAAATGTTGAGGAAGAAGATGCTAAGGGTGGAAGATCTTTGATGATGCAAAAAGTTCTCTTAAAGCCAAAGAAGGAGGCAGAGAACCCAACCCAAATAAACAGTCTGTTTCAGACTGCTTGAAAAACCAAAGACAGGGTATGCAAGGTCATAGTGGACAACAGTAGCATAGATAATCTCATATCTATAGAGATGGTAGAAAAGATGGAGTTGGAGACTGTTGTACATCCAAGCCCATAAAGAGTTACGTGGCTACAAAAAGGACATCAGGTAAATGTCACTAAACAATGTTTAGTTGAATTTAAAATAGGAGGATATAAAGATGAAATATTATGTAATGTCATTCCCATGGATGTTTGTCATCTATTGCTAGGTAGACTATGGAGATATGGCATAAACATGATTCATGATGGGAGAAAGAACACGTACACCCTGGAGATGAATGGGAGGACGCACATGTTGCTGCTAATAAAAAACCAAGAAATAAAAATAGAGGTGAGCAACACTGTACTTCTCATGAGTGGGAAGGAACTTCTTAAGGAGGTTAAGAAGAAGGAAGGCACACAATTTATTGTGTTCAAGAAGCCCAAATTTTTTTTGACCAGTACGAGAATAGATGATTTACCAGAAAAAATCCAAGAATTGCTGGAAGAATTTATTGATATAGTAGTGGATGAACTACCTTGTTCATTGCCACCTATCAAGAGTATAAGCCTCATATCGATCTTATACCTGGATCTAGTTTACTGAACAAAGCTGCGTATAGGTTGACACCATAGGAAAATGAAGAAGTCGAGAGACAGGTCCAGGACTTAATGGAAAAAGGATTGATTTGAGAGAGATTGAGTCCATGTGTTGTTCCAATAGTGCCCAGCCCAAAGAAATATGGAGATTGGAGAATGTGTACAGACTCAAGGGAAATAAATAATATTACCATCAGATACAGATTTCCATTAGCAAGGATGGATGAATTCATGGATTGCTTGAGTGGAGCAAAGTTTTTTTCAAAGATTGATTTGAAAAGTGGGTATCATCAAATTCGAATGAGAGAAGGTGATGAATGGAAAACAACATTCAAAATGAATGAGGGGCTGTATGAATGGCTTGTTATGCCATTTGTCTTAATGAATTCACCAAGTACTTTCATGAGATTGATGAACGAAGTCCTGAAGGATTTCATAGGGAAATTCGTCATTGTATACCTTGATGATATATTAATTTTTAGCAAAACTGGAGCAGAACACTTGAAGCATTTAGCTGCAATAATGAGAAGATTATAGCAAGAGAAATTGTTGATAAATATGAAGAAATCATCATTTATGAGAACATAACTCATTTATTTGGGTTTTGTTATCTCTACAAATGAGTTGAAGATGGATCCAGAAAAGGTAAATGCAATTAAGAATTGGCCATCGTTGAAGAGTGTGTTTGAATTTCGAAGCTTCCATGGTTTGGCAAGTTTCTACAGGAAATTCATTCAAAATTTCAGTAGAATTAGCCCACCAATGATGGATATGTTGAAGAAATGACATAAATCTTTTCACTGGACGGAAGAAGCAAAGAAGATTTTCAATCTGCTGAAGAAGCGAATCACGGAGCAACCAATTCTGGTTTTGTTAGATTTTAGCAAGACATTCCAGGTCAGGTGTGACACGAGTGGATTTGCAATTTGAGCAGTCTTGAGCCAAGATGACAGGCCGGTCATATATTTAAGTGAGAAACTGAATGAAGCGAAGATTAAGTACTCAACATATGACAAAGAATTCTATGTAGTCATACAAGCACTGAATAAATGGAGACATTATTTGGTTCCTAAAGAGTTTTTTTTGTACAGTGATAATCATGCTTTACAATTCATGACTCAATAGGAGAAATTGAACCAAAAAACATGTTAAATGGGTTGAATTCATGCAGAATTTTACTTTTGTGATTAATCATATTTATGGAACTGCTAACAAAGTTGTTGATGCTTTGAGTAGGAAATGTTTTCTTATGTAGGAATTTAGAGTCAAGACTTTGGGTTTTGATAACCTCAAAGAAATGTATAGGGATGACCCAGATTTTAGGAAGGCATATGAGGCATCTGAGAATCCAGTTCTTAGGGACAGAAGCCAATGGACCGAGTATATGATCTAGGATGGGTTATTATTTCGGGGCAATCATCTACGTATTCCAAAATGCTCCATGAGGGAGAACCTGCTGAAATAAAAACACAATGGAGGATTGGCTGGACACTTCGGTCATGATAAAACATTCTCAAAGTTGAATGGCTCATATTTTTGGCCACGAATGAGGACATATGTTAAGAAATTTGTGGACAAATGTAGGATTTGTCATCACACAAAAGGGAAAAGGCAGAACATAGGGTTATATAAACCATTACCCATACCAAACAACCCATGGGACACAGTGAGCATGGATTTTATATTGGGACTGCCAAGGACACAAAGAGGATGTGATTCAATCTTTGTGGTAGTCAACAGATTTTCAAAGATGCCACATTTCATACCATGCAAAAAAACCAGTGACACAACTCATATTACGAATCTGTTTTTCAAGGAAGTCATTAGACTTCACGGCTTGTCAAGGAGTATCATTTCTGATTGGGATACCAAGTTCGTTGGACATTTCTAGAAGACTTTGTGGAATAACCTGGGGACAAGTTTGTCATTTATCTCAACATATCATCCTCAAACAGATGGGCATACATAAGTTGTGAACAAAAGCTTGGGAGATTTGTTGAGGAGCTTATTGAATGAACACCACAGTCAATGGGATCACATTCTATTATACGTGGAATTTTCTTATAATGATTCACTTAACAGAAGCACGGGGCATAGTCCATTCCAGATTGTATATGGAATGCAACCAAGGGGAGTTTCTAAATTGAAGGATTCGAAACAAGCTAAATTCATGAGTGCTAGTGCAGAGGACTTTGTAGAAGGAATGAAGGAGCTTCACATCTGAGTCAAGGAGCGAGTGTAGAGTTCAAGTCAAGAATACAAGAAGAGAGCAGATCAACACAAGCGATAACTTCAATTTGAAGTTGGTGATCTGATTCTTATGCATCTGAGGAAGGAAAGGTTCCCAAAGGGAACATATAACAAGCTGAAGATGAAAAATATTGGACCGTGCAAGGTCATAAGGAAACCTGGGGAAAACACATATGAGATTGAATTACCTGATGGGATCGAAATCTCACTGATATTCAATGTTGTGGATTTGTACCCTTACAAAGATGAAGAAGCAGGAGTAGAGGAGAAACAGAAAGAAATTCAATGGACCAAACAAATGCTTGTAGTTGAAAAGCCATAGATGGAAGGCATAATTGACAAGAGGATTAGCAAAAAGACTAGGATAAAAGAGTATTTTGAATACTTGGTCAAATGGAAGGGACATCCAATTGAAGATGCTAGTTGGGAAGATGAAGCAAAAATTCAAAAGGATGGACAAACTATACAAGAGCTCATGAATAGGAGTTCATGAAAAGTTTTCAAGCGATGGAGTATGATGCAGGAGCATCGTAAGAATCCAACCAAGCAAGCAACGTAAAATGTTGAAGATAGCTGGAAAAGCACCAATGCATGTTTTTTAAATGTTTTGAAAAATTAATGAAGTGGATATTAATGAGATAGATAAGAAAGTGTACTTACATTTATATCTTATATGTTGTAAACAGATCTTGAGCACTTCTCTCATCTGTAGAATGAAAAGACATTTATATGTAATTAATCAAAGAAGGTGGATTTGAATTCATAGATTAGACATTTTAGAGAGTAGGAGGGAAAATGGATATAGACACCCGTAACCTTGTATTATTGAATGATTAGAACAAAAGAAGAGAGATTTTTCATAAGATGTTGAGCTCTAGTAGAGATTTGTAGAGAAGAACCCATATACAGGAGCACTTGAGTTAATATATGAAGCTTTGACTCAATTTTCATGGTGTTATGATGCTTACTGTTTACATTTGCAAAATGGTATGATGACAATTGTTTTATTCTCTCTGTTTATGCATTTGTTTCAATGTTGTGTTGAATGTGTGATTTCATGTTAAGTATATGAAGTCTAAGAGGGGAGAAGAATGAGTTTCAATTGTTTCTCATCCTGAGAGTTCCTGCAAGGAGTGCAGTGAAACGTCCACACGGTGTGCGTTGACAAGAGTTTAAGTTTTATCTCAGAAATCTTAGGAGAGATGCCATTGTTCTCATACCATCAGAAGTGCAGGTGAAGCACAGAGCCGTGCAAGGTGTGCACAGGGTATTTGAATCCTTAGAACTTATCAACTAAGGTGAAGGTGGAAGGATTGATGTTGCAAAGAGTACACAGAGTCGAGGACTCAAATAACCAGAGGTTATTTGAAAGATTGTCACAAGGAGTGCGGGCAGGATATTTCTTGGAGACTCAAGTTCACAAGTGAAAAGATCAGGAGGGTTAGTACCTTTGAAGATTTCAAAGGAAGACAGGGAGAAAAATCATCACATAGAAGTTAAGTTCAGTGGAAGGACACCAAGTCAGTTTGGCAAGAGATTCTTGAGGAGTGAATTAGACGGTCAGAATTCTCTGAGGAGAACTCACAAAATCACGTGAACCGTTGGATCCTACATATCTGTGAAAAGGTTAAGTCTGAGTTCCTTTCAGCATTCAAAAATCTCAAGAGGAGTAACGACCATTGGATGAGAAGCACCAGGATCCGTTGATATTGCACTCGAAATATGATATTTTGTGTTTTGGAGTTTGGAGTGGCAAGTGATTTAGGAGTCACGGCATCGCAAAATCCCAGTACGTGAAATCGCGCCAGCCATTAGATCAGGGGAGGTTCACAATCGTTGATCCCCTTTGAAGTGGAATCTAGGCATTTTGGTATTTTGGGGTTCGACATACCGAGAATCCTGACGATAAGGAGCCGGGACACAGTGGAGTGAAAATCCCAAAGTCACGAAATGCGATAGGAATTTGGTGTGGAAGTTTGAGATTTTGGCACTTCAGGTTTCAGGGTTCTAGGAGTCAAGAGGCAGAGTTTCATGTCAATGAAACCCCCGAAATCATGAAGAGAGAAAAGCCAAAAAGTAGGGCCCCAAGCATTTGTCGAAGGGTACGTGTGACGAAAGTCAAAGGGGTGGTCAATCTTCAGGAAAAATCCTAAAAGACCATCGATCTTGCCAAAAGTGGGAAATTTTAGAAACCGAGAAATCATAGGGGAAGAGGAGCGGGTGTGGATTGTTCACTCAAGTCCTGAAAAGCTAAAATTCGTGGGCAAAAAGAGTCATGTGTTCAACACATTGAAGGATTCAACCCTCATTGACATTTTGGGTTTTGGTGGTTGAAGAGACAAGGGAGCTCGACAAAAGGATTCACGAAATCACGAAATACAAAATCCCGAAAGGGAAAAAGTATCGATCAAATTTGTTGGTTGATTGTGGAGTTAATACCAGTGTTTGATCACATAAGCATAACTCAGAAGGACCTATGGAATACACCTATTTGTGTGTGTGAAGTATTCCTTGTGGGAGAATCAAAGAGTCAATTTGACTCAGGGGAAGATTTGGAATGATCCTACGCGGATCTTGGTCCGAGGGTTGGGGGTCTGCACCATGCATTCAATGAAGTTTCATACTTCGTTATTTCTAGGAAACTCTTTAAGAAATGTTTCAAAGTACTTACCTTTTCAACTAGCCTTTATGTGATCAAGTGGTCATAGGTTGGAGGCATATCATACACAGGTTGAGAAGTTGATGCTTCACATTTTGTTTCTAGCATATCCTTCCTTGATTTCTTATATGTGTCTCTCTCCTTTTATGGTTCAAATATTCAAGGAGGTTGTGGTGCTTTCATGACCCACTATTCAATATGAATTCCTTGTTCCATTGCATCAACCCTTATTCTTTATCCTCCATGTGTAATTGTTGCTACCCTTCGTTGATTGTGGTGCTCTTCCACTGCTATCATATGAACATTCTAGTTCCTCTTTTCTTTCCACTTTTTTATTATTTGTGGACAATATTCCATCTCATGATCTGGCTACCTACAGTATGTGCATGTTGTAAAAATATTCAAACAATCTCATGCCAAATGTCTAGGATGGTTACAATTATAACAAATAATTGGTCCTCATCCTCTGTCCAATCCTCCCCTTTCCCGACCATGGAATCCTCCTCTCCCTCCTTGATTTTAGCCCCTCTAAGTATTGTATTTTGGTACTCATCCTTCTTATCTTTATTCCCATTGAAATTTGTATGCATCCATGGTGTTTTCTCTCATTATATCGAGTGTGTGACAGTCCTTTTTTTTCATGTCCCACAGACTTACAAAAATTACAAAATAAGTTCTTGGCAGTGCATTGATACTTCTACATTAAAGGACAGGTAGTCGCGGGATGACCCATCATTTTGCATATATCGCATCATACTCCTCCTCCTAGGGCCAAGGGCTTTGGGGATCCTATAGTCAAATAAAATTTAAAGGTTGGACACTCGTTCTTATGATGACTCTCCTTTATGCATGTAACACACTAGACTTCTTCATCCTTTTCCTTTCTTTTATAAATCTCTTGCAACTGAATTTTCAATGTTGCTAACTATGACTAGACTTGAGCCATACCTATGCCATTTTATCCGACATGGGATGCTTCCAAATTCATGGTGATCTTTATCACTTATGACTATGAAGTAATATTTTATTGTGTCAATGAGAATCATATATGTGGTAACAATCTTGCAATGAACCATTCCCTATGTTTCTCATCTAGAATCTAGAAGGTCAATCGATCCATCAATATCTTGAATCTTTGGTCAAAATTCCATACCAATTCATTCTGCAACTTCTTGATCTCTTTTATTTCTTTAATACATTGTAACTCATACTTTGATTTCTGGAATTATTTTAACAAGGCTTGTCTGATGTTTTCCAATGTTATGGCTTGTCCCATGAGTACAGTGGATTGAAACTTCATATATGAGAGTAACCCGTGGTCTCTAACTATTGTCACTAACTGGGATATTTTCAAATCCTCATATTAGACATTATTCACGATCCATATTTCTTCACATAAAAATAAGTGTTGTTCTATATCTTCTTTCCCTTCTCCGTTAAAGACAAACATTCTCGAAGAGGAGTCTAACCCCAACATGGTGTACTGCGCAATATTCTTCCTCCATATTGCTAACTGAATCTTGGTTGAAATAATTTTTCCACTACTCTAAATACCTTTATTTTTATCCTTTCTTGCTTCACTAACTACAAGTGTTCACAACAAAGTTTTAGACCTAGGAGATGCACATGGGGTCGTGGGTTCGACGCAGAGTCTGGCCTGAGTTGGGATAATGTCATGTAATGTATGTCCTTCTGCTAGATTAAGTTGATGATCCTTTTCCTTTTCTTCTATGCACAACAATCCTTCCATCTGGAGAACTATGTCAATGTCTCTTTTCTCAATATCATTATGCTTCTCTTCTCTATCAATTGCAGCCCTTTTCCTATTGTATTGAAATATTTTTCCACTACACAACACTCCAATATATTCTTCCATCGGACTTACTTCTTCTCTCGACATTATGAGTCCATACATTCTTTATTTATTCCTTCCTACATCCATCTCCTTCATATACTCATACAATCCTTTGGTCAACCCCCAATCCCCCTATGTGCATGAAGGATCCTAGCTACTAGGGAAATCATATTCCAACTTTATAATCCCCTTATCACACAAAAACATATTGATCCAAGTAGAAAGTAATTTCAAATATATTCCACATGGACATTGAAATAAATCTCTTTTAGCAACATTATATGACTGGGTACAATCTATAGAAAACTCAATAATATAACCCTACAAAACACTATCCATCAATAATTAAACTATGCATGAGATCTAGTTACTTATGGTATTAACTTGGTGGATCAAATCAAGGGTCCAACTCCTCGAAAAAATAGTGGGGAATGTTTCGTTATTTTCAACTAACCTTTGTAACCACTAAGTCAAAACTACCGGGAAATCAAGAAATAAAATACCATGTAACTCTGTAAATACATACCTCTATAGACAATCCTTTGAGATGATCTGTGAATTCTCATTCTTATCCCTCACAAACTCATGCTCCTTTTCCTATGACCAATGTTTGATCTCTTCCTTAGTTTGCCTCCACATTCCCCTCAGTCGCAGATCCCATTCCTAACAACAGACCCATTTATTGGCATGCAGTGGGAAAACCCATGGTTCAACATTAATTCACCAACAAAACCCTCAAAAACTATCCCTTTCGATATCACCCATAAATAGGTGAAGTATCACCCGAGGTATCTATGGGAACTGCAAGAACTAGTTTTCCAAAGTGATGAACGGAGGGGAGGTAGTCCTCATAACCATTATACTTAGCATTTGTTCATTCTATCTTATATCACGTGTGCAGGAAAAAAATAACATGCAACATATTCATATCAAGATAAGATATATCATATGCGCCATAAGCATAACAGTCACATCATAACCCATAGACACCATATTTAATGTGGTTCACCCAAGATGGGTTATGTCCACAATGCCAAACTTCTTATTATATTATTCAGAATCATCTATTAAAAAATATGTGCACTACACTCATACATCATGCCCTTGTCATTCTCCTATCTCTCTCTCTATCTATCTATGTCGTTGTTCACTACTTCATTCTTGCATACATTTATAAATACTTATTCTCTATCTATTTTTCTATGTTACCTCCCTTCTACCCCAAAACCTTTACATATCTCTACAATTACAATAGGTATTAGCCCATATCAATGGACCTGAAATTCCTAACAACTTCAATGGTCTTCCTTCCTTTGCATGTGTTGATCCCTAAAAGTGTGCCAACTGTCTTTCTTTCTTTTGTGTGTGTTGCATAGTTCCTAAAATTGGTCCCAAAATCCTATCCCAACAAGGATTGATAACTAAAGTGATTTATGGAGTTAAATAATTGATTGTTGTAATTCTGTACCCCATCACTTTTTGGATTTGTTGTCTAGAAGTTGCTAAAAACTATAGTAGGAGATAATTTTAGAGAAATAATGTTGTTCCTCTCATTTTTTATTTATTATTAATCTGAAATTTTTTCTTTAAAAAACATGTAACTATCTTCAATTTCATAAATATTGAATTTACTTCCGAAGAAACTAACATCTAGCAAGAAACTATAAAATTTCCATAATATCCAACAATGAAAACCTATATAGGCCTCCCTTTGAGAGAGTTATCCATTATATTTAATAAGTGAGTTACTTCTTGATCCGCCTAAGGAAAAGGAAATAAGGCAACACATGAATAATTCATTAAATGAAATTCATATAAATGAGACTTGGTAAAGCTAGAAATAAGCATTCAACATATTCTATGACATAACTTTTATAGAATAGTGATGAAGGTTGTACTCATAATGGCCCCTACCAGTATAACTCTTTGACCATGGTGCATTTCATAATAATTAAATTAGGCATGGAGTACTACTAAATGAAAAAAATAGAAAAATCTTGCACAATGTGGCCGAGTGCTCTACTTCCCTAGTTAGAAGAAAAGAAAATAATCTTATTTTATGTCTCTAGAGTCATAAGTATAGAGTATGATGTAAGTCTCTTCTATACAATTTACCAACATCTTCTTTAATAACTAGGGATTTAGAAACATTCTTGAGTTCTCAAAAGTACGACCAAATATGAATTCCTAGAGTATGATGTAGTAGTCTCCACTATACAATTTACCAACATCCTCTTTAAGAACTAGGGATTTAGAAACATTCTTGACTTCTCAAAACTATGACCAGATATGAATTCCCATTACATATCGATGATATAATATAAACATGTCCTTTTCCATCCATTATAAAGGCCTTACTATGAGAAAATAAAATAAAAAAAATCTAGAAAAATAAACGAATTAGTAATTGGGAGATTAAGCATATGAAAAAACTAGCAAATTGTATTAAAAGACATCTTTTTTTTATTATTAAATAATGTTAAATATTGTAACCAACAAACCTCAATAGATTGATAGTTGATTATCCTAATATTTTAGTGCAACAAAGAGCACATAGATAACCCAATTTTCATGATAGGTAAGTATGAAATGAAGAGCTTTAAAACACCACTCCAAATCTGACTAGAAGCTTAGATCTTCCACAAATCCTTCTCAAATGGAGCAAAGTGAGGTCCAAGGAAATATTCTTGCCACAATCCATTTTGACTCAATGCCTTCAACCTCAAGCTCACAAGGAATTAATGATATCTAGAATAAATGACAAATTCATTAAAGCACAACCACTACATGAAAGTATGCACGAAATCTCACATAGTAAAAAATTCGCTCAAGAGGGGAACACTTAACCCATCCTACCTACAACATTCAACATGACCTCAACCTTATAATCCATTCTTTTCCACTATGGATGAAATTCACCAGCTCACCACTAGCATTCAACATTACCTCAACTTGAATTCATCCATCAAAATAATTACATCATTCCAACACCGCACCTTGAGCCAAAAGTTCCAATTCTATCGTTAGACATGGAGTAGACAATAAAATTTTAGGGAATTGTAAAAAACAATATAGTAAAAGTTTAACTCTAATATAAACTATAAATAAGGTTCTAACATAAACTATAAATAAAGTTTTACCATCAAACTATAGAAACCTAATAATAGAGACAAACCATTAATACTACTATATAGGTTATAAGGATATTATAATAATAATTTTATATCTTTTAAAGCTTTAATAATTTTTTTATAATATGATGTTCATATTTTAGTGAAAAATATAACATAGAGTATAAAAAGTTTGAATTCAAATTGACATGTGATTAGTGAAAGAACATATTTATACGCTCATTTTTTTTGGCACATTTTCCAATTTTCCAAATTAGGCCAATTGATATGGAAATTTGGAAGATTTGTTTTATAAGCTATTCATTTTACTTCAATTTGATTTTCAATTTTATAAATAAAATGAAGAGATAAAGATATTCTCAATTTCTTCTGGTTAGGTAAAAATAAGTCTCCCCTAACATGGAAATCCCATTACTATTTTCTTTTGTTTTCGTTACTTTGGTCTCTTTCCAAGGTATTTCACTCTTTGTATTCAACCTCTATCTCCAAAGTGGTTTCCAACTATGCAATCTTAACTACATATGATCTTATTCAATGGGCTCTCCCACAACAATGATATTTGAGTTATACATCGAAAGATATTGGTATATATCGATATTGGTATATAGGATATTTTATGCTTTGCTTCAATCTCTCTCCATTATGTTTCTTTCCCAAGGCTTGATTTCCCCGAGGTTGGTGATAAATCCAACCAGTGGGTTGACTAGTTATACGAGCAAGTTTAGTTGAGTATCCCAGGGACATTGCTATATTGAAAGGTTACTTACATTTAGAAAATTAAGTGTTAGGGTTTATCTGATGCTTTAGCAACATATTTCACATGGCCAACTCATGCTATCCACCTTTAAGCCATTTTCCATCAGTTCATGTTGTGCTAGGATGGGTGGGTACTGGCAGGCTCAAGCGAATAGTGGGGAGGTCATGTCAGAGCTTCACTTGTTGTTAGGATAAAGTCATCGTTCAACCTCATATTAGAGAAGGATAAGATATTAAGAAATTTGCTGAAAGACATTATTTTATCACTACGGGGAATTTGATCACAAAATACAAGTGACGGATTCCCAATGTAGTCCCTACAAGAATCACCTTCCAAAGGTAACGATGGATCTATTATAGTTTCTTATTATTTATTTATCATTGTTTACATCAGGTTTCTCATTGTTTTCTTTTAGGCATGTGATTAAGGTTTTTATCGTAATATTTATTCATAAACTTGGAGGGTTATACAAGCCATTGTTTCACAAAGGGTGCATTTTGTATATTTCAGACCATTTTTTACACTGTAATATTTTCAATATAAATGTGTGATTTTATCATTAATTCTGAATATATCTTGGAACATATTCATCCGAAGAAGTTTTATGGGGCATGATTCAAAATTGATGCTAAGGTATGAGTGTTGTTTTTTTTTGAAACTATGAACTGGAGTTACAATTCCAATCACAATTAATGTAACACTCCAATTAATGTAAGAAGAGATTTACAATTTAAAAGTATCTTTGACCATAGTATAAATTTTCACTTGCAAGAATATCATTGTAGAACTCTTTAAAACATTCACATTATACTAATGGTTATATAGCAAGACACTCTTCCATTACCTCTGTGTCCAATTTCACAACTAAATTCTTGAATAAATGTAGCAAAGTTATTGAAGGATTTAATATAGACTAATTTTAATATATATGCTCTTATGTTTAAAAAGTGAGATTCTATTTAGGAGAATCTATTCCATTTCAAAAAAACTAATATTATAAATATAATTGATTTAATATATTTTATTTAATTTTTGTAATATTAAATTTAATATAATTAGTTTAATTTTTAATATAGTTGATTTTAACTTAATATAGTTGACATAGTACTATATATAAGTGTTTACTAATAGATATATTTATATTGTTGAAAATGCTAATATCCGGAGGTTTGATTTGTTAAGTGGACGATTTCATGTTCTATGCACCTTTCTTTGTATCATCATGTTTATTAGTCCCTTCCTCCAGAGGAGGTATACCGCATATTAGTTAATCACTTTTTTGTGTAAGATATTACAAAGTTTACAATGTTTTGTAAAATTTTATATTAAACTGAATTTTTTATTAAACCAAAACATATTTATCCAGTATTTTAAATAGGTATATTCATTTTTTAATTGTTCTATGGATTATGATGAGAATTAATTTTCCCTGTGTATGTTAATTTTTTAATGTATTTGTCACACTTACAAAAATTATTTTCTGATAAATAATTTGAAAATTTTATAAACTTACCAAGTATTATAATTGAATTTCTGGATATTTATGCAAAGCATGAAATTTCTTGGTAGAGTTTCGAGAAAGACGACTACAGTCCACTTGCATCCATTTTGTCCACCTGTATATTTGCATTTTCTTTGTCCACCTGTAGTTTAGATCCAAGTACTATAATTCAATTTCTGCAAAGCATGTAGGTTCTTGGCAAAGTTTTGAGAAAGACGGTTGCAGTCCACTTGCATCTATTTTATCCTCATGTAGATTTGCATTTGCTTTGTCCACCACTTTCATCTAGTTTGTCCACCTATAGATTTGCATCTTCTTTGTCGATCTATAGTTTTCATGCAAGATCCACCTCTATTTCCTCCTGGCTTCCAAGGGGTGTCCTCTCTCTCCCTCTCCCTCTCCCTCTCCCTCACCTCTTATGTTGTGTAGGTACACCCCTCACCTCTTCTGGTATGCGAGTTTCTTCATTTGTTGGTGTACGTTTATTCATCTTCTGTTAGGAATTTGTTGGATATCATTTCTTCATTTGTTGTTGGGAACCATTACCATGTCGACCATTACCAACTGTCGGTGAACCAAGAAATGAATTTTCACTTCATTTAAATGTTGTTTATCTAGATTTCATCCCTGGCGAAGCCACCCAATGTTGTATGGTTGCTGGTGTGGTGTTGTCAACAATCTCAACTATTTTATGACAGTTTCTAAGATGAGGTTCTTCTATCTTCTGCTATCAATAATAAAATGCAGCGGGGTCCCCTTAAGCCACATCTGTGAATGAAAGGTATTCCCCCTCTTCAGGATCTGTTGGTTATTCTGATTGAATTGTTGTAGTCGTGACAATAGCAATGGGGTCTGCGTCGATGATTTGTCTTTTACCAATATTTTTAGAATTAGATTCCAAATTAGGGTTCGGCTCCTTGCCTTTGATCTCGACCACCAATGATTGTTTTGAGAAACATTCATCAGTTTTGTGCCGTAGGATTTTGTTTAAATCACACCATTTTCTGATGTCCTTCTTTGTCTTCCCATGGAATTTCTTTTCCTGTGGCTTGGACTGGTTTTCAGGAGGTTGTTTATTAGAGACTTATTTATCATACTTTGGTTGTTGCATATTTGCAGACCCGAACTCCCGTTTTTTCAGTGGTTAAATTTCTTCTCAATTTTAACAACATATCAATAAGCAACATTGAGTGATGAGATGTCCAAAAAATCCATTTCAATTTGAATGTATCTATGTAGATCCCCATGGTATTTCAAAACCAAATGTCGTTCATAATATTTGATACCCAACTTGGTGCGAAAGGTATGGAAGGTATTGGTGAACTCTGGAACTGCTTTGCCCCTATCTTGCCATAGTGTAGTCCATCTCATATACTGGTCCTCATAGTTTCCAATAGGGTAATAATGTTCCTTTACTATGTCCACAAAAAAATCGCAAGTGGGATTGGCCCCATATATTCTCGACTGTTCTGTGGAAATTTTCTCCCAGTAAGTTTCCCTCCAATGGTTGACATGGGGGATCGATTTAAGGAGTGTGAAGGTGATTGTTTCACTGTCGAAAAAAGGGTGAACAAAGAAATAACCTTCTAGAAGATTTAACCATTTGTCTAGGGCATCAACATCTATTGGACCTTCAAATATGATAATATCAAAATTAACATGTACCTTAAAATGAGAGGTTCTTCCAAGGTGATTTTTTGAAGAAGATCCATATGTTTCTATCGACAAGCATTGAAGGATGTGGAAAAAAGTATCCATCATTTTGTCCCTTTGTCACGTGAGAGCTTGCTCAAGCAATAGATTGATAGAATCATCTGCTTCGTCATTTTTCTTTTCTTCCACCATAGAGGGTTTCATGGACATGTGAGAGAGATTGTATTCCAGAGAGACAATCTTGAGACCCAACTTGCTATACTCGGACCTCATCGAGGACATGCACTGAAAATAATGATCAAGAGCAACCTTCTATGATACCACTGATCTAGATTATTTTCAACACGAAATGAGAGCAGAGATATAATAAATAAATGTACAAAGATAACTTGGATATCAAATAATTTAATAGAAATGCATCAGAGATGCAACCATAAACATAGATATAGAATAATACACAATTTTCTATTAATGAGCGAAAATGTACAAAGACTGTAAAAATATAGAGTGAAAGACTCACTAGAATGGTGGAAGCTTATCTCTAAGAAGATATGTGTCTGCTACTCACATTCACAAGAATATTATTGTTATAATGAGGCTTCAATGACCCTTTTAACATAAGTAAAATCCAAAACCCTAACTATAGAAGATGAAAATCCAAAAGGTTTGCAGGCCCCGATGGGGGTAGTTCATACGTCAACTTTTCGAGGGTGAAACTTTGGAATACAATCTTCATTTGGGGTGCTCTATACACCACTCGAAAGGTCTAACTGTGAAGAAAGATTTTTGACTTGTCCAGGCCAATGTCTTTGGTAGTCCACTGGACCCAAAATCCCCAAAAAACATCGTTTAGGGCCTCAAAATAGCCCCAAAACTTTGGAAGCCGAAAAACTATCGAAAAACTGCGAAGGTGGAAAGCTATTTTTCGAGCCAGTGGAATATGTGGGTGGCCACCGATATCCACCTCGATCAATCCTCCCTCCTTAGGAAGCAATGTTCTCAATTGCGTTGAGTTCTCGAGGGAGAGGGGAAAGCGATTGTTGAATCTGAATCCTGGTGAGTTTCTTGCCTTGTTGGAGATGTCGTGCTGCTTGGTTTATTCAAGGATGTCACGAACTTGTTGTTGGTGGGGTTGAATCTGTTCAACTAGTTGGGCTACCTAATATGACTATGTGAAGAAGAAATTTTTGTGCTTTGTTCCAATATTGTCGAGCTTCTTTTGTTGGATAGGAGGTGCTTGGTCTGACACTACAGTGGTTGCAATATCCTTTTGTTCACCTTTTGAATAGATTGTGAAGAAGCTAAATTTTGTAGTATAAGATACTACCTTGTGGCACTATTTAGGTGGAACAGTAGTCAGAACTACCTCTGATGTTCTGTAGAGATGACCCCCTAGAGAAACAATGACACTGCGGGGTTGAGACTCATAAACAACATGGTGCTTGCACATATATGGTTGGCCCAAGAGAACATCGCATACATCCAGTGGGGAAACATCACATAATACCTCATCATTGAGGGGTTGGTTTATGTATGAAAATCAATATTGCTAGGTGACACGGAGATCTCATCCCTGGCGAAGCCACCTGATGTTTTATAGCTATGGGTGTGGTGTTGTCGAAAATCCCAACTATTTGATGACCTCTATTGAGATGAGGTTCTTCGGGCTTCCACTATCAACGATAAAATCCAGTAGGGTCCCCTTCACCCACATCTGTGAATGAAAAAAGTTCTCCCCCTCTTCAAGATCTGTTAGTTCTTCTGGTTGAATTGTTGCGGTCGCAATAATAATAGTGGGGTTTGCATCGATGATTTGTCTTTTACCAGTATTTTCATAATCAAATTTCGAATTAGGATTTGGCTCCTTGTCTTTGATCTCGACCACCAATGACTATTTTGAGAAACATTCATCAGTGTTGTGCCAGGGGATTTTGTGGCTTGGACTAGTTTTCAGGAGGTTGTTTGTTAGAGACGTATTTATCATACTTTGGTTGTTGCATATTTGCAGACCCAAACTCCCATTTGTTTTGGTTCTTAAATTTCTGCTCAATTTTAACAACATACCAATAAGCAACATCAAATGATGAGATGTCTAGAAAATTCATTTCAGTGTGGATGTATCTGTGTAGAGCCCCACAGTATTTCAAAAAAAATGTCGTTTGGAGCCTTTGATACCCAAATTAGTGTGCATGGTATGGAAGGTATTGGTGAACTATGAAACAGTTTGGCCCCTCTCTTGTCGCAATGTGGTCCATCTCATATATTGCTCCGCATAGTTTCCAATAGGGTAATAATGTTCCTTTACTGCATCCACAAAAAAATACCCATTGGGATCGGCCCCATATATTCCAGACTCTTCCGTGGAATTTTTATACTAGTAAGGTTCCCACCAATTTTTGACATGGGGGAGATATTTAAGGATTGTGAAGGTGATATTTTCCCTATCGAAAAAATTGTTGACAGAGAAATAACCTTCTAGCATATTTAACCATTTCTCTAGGTCATCCACATCTATTTGACCTTCAAATATGCGAATATCAAAATTAACATGTACCATGAAAGGAGAGGTGCTTCCAAAGTGGTTGTTTGATGAAGATTCACCCGTTTCTATCAATAGGCATTGAAATATGTGGGAAAAATTATCAATCATTTCCTCCCTCTATCGCATGAGAGCTTGCTCAAGCAACATATTGATAGAATCATCTGCTCTGTCATTTTTCTTTTCTTCTTTAATGGAGGGTTTCTTGGGCATGCGAGAACGATTTTATTCAAGAGATATAATCTCTATACCCAACTTTATATACTCAAACCTCGTTGAGGACATGCACTAAAAAAATTGATCAAGAACAGTCTGCTTTGATACCACTGATCTAGATTATTTTCAGCATGAAATAAGAGCAGAGATATAATAAAGAAATATATAGAGATAACTCAAATATACAATAATATAAAATAAATGTATAAGAGATGAAACCATAAACAAAGATATATAGTAATACACAATTTTCTATTGATGAGAGAAAATGTGCAAAGACTGTAAAAATACTGAGTGAAATACTCGCTAGAATGGTGGCAGGTCATCTCTGAGAAGAGATGTTTCCACTACTCACATTCACAAGAATATGATTTTTACAATGAGGATCCAAAGGAATTTTTAACATAATTAAAATCCAAGACCCTAACCCTGGAAGATGAAAATCCAAAAGGTTTGTGGGCCTCGATGGGTGTAGTTGATACATCAACTTCCTGTGGGTGTAACTTTTGCACACAATCTTTGTTTGGGGCACTCGATACACCGTTGGAAAGGTCTAACTGAGAAGAAGGATTTTTGATTTCTCAACTTTAGTTCTTTTGGTAGTCTCCTAGACCCTAAATCCCCAAAAAAAATCATTTAGGGCCTCAAAACGGCCCCAAAAGTTTGGAACCCGAAAAACTGTCGAACAACTGCCAAGGTGGAAAACTATTTTTTGAGCCAATGGAATAGGTGGGGGGCCACATATATCCACCTGGATCATAAAAAAACACAATAACTAAGGGAGTAAACCTAAACCATCTAGAAGGATTGGTGGATGTGGACACAATTACATCCCTATTCATTGAAGCAGTTAGTCCCACAATTGTAGAAGAGAAGGAACATCAAAATCCACCGATATAATAAATGGATATCGACCCATAGAGTGAAACACAAAACCTACACATAGAAAAACATCATGCAATAGAATGGGTTAGGACAAGCACAAACTTAGGAACAGTTGAATGAGGAAGATGATGAATGGAAAAATTGATGAAGGGAAGCAACCTATAGCACAACCAACATAGTAGTTGGAGGAAAAAGTATAGGTTGAAGATATCATAGACCAAAAAAAATCATATATTGAACAAGATGATGAAGAGAACCAGGTGGAAATGGTAGGTCCATCATCATGGAAGAAAAATACTAGGGAAAAACATGTTGTTATAAGAAAACCAAGAAAGCAGAAGGAACTAGCATTGTCACTGCCACATATGCCTAAAGGTGTTAAGATACTTGATGAAATGTTGGGATGTATGAATAAGATGAAGTATTCGAACCATGAAGTTATATACATCGAGGAGTTTCTTGAGTTCATGAAGAAAATATAAATGGAAATTAAAGGAGCAGACCCATCAGGAGATCCCATTTTGGAGCCAAAATAGTGGATTGTAGGGCTATATAACACAATAATTATGAAATTGTTGGAGATTACTCACTTTGGAAGAGGAAAGGATGCGAATGCATGTGTCAAACAAATATTGGAACTGGTACATGGAGGAATATTATGGATGGATAAGATTGTGTCCATAAATTTGGACTTAATTGTATAAATCATAGGATTATCAACAGATGGAGCAAAACCAAAGAAATACATGGATGAAAAAACTAAAGAAAAATCCCTAACAGATGAGATAAAGAAAAAATATGGGACTAACAGATTATCCAAGGGAATGATTGTTAGACATATAAATGAACCAAAAACTTAGTTTGCAACAAAACTAATGGAATGTAAACTTTTGAGAAAATGTCATAAGGAGGAATCCCCTACAAGAGTAATAGTATTAGTCACATAGTGTGCAAAGGGGAGTCTACTTAGCTAGGTTCCATATCTACTAAATTTGTTTCTAGAGGATTGAAAGGATGCACATTATCTAGGTTCTAAATTTCATTATTCATGGTTAATCATATTGATAACACTGGTTTCATGAGGATAACCAGAATACAATGGATTTTACCAGAGGATATCGAAATGGCATCCAAAATAATATACATCATTATGGAATACTTTAGATCCAAATAAAAGGAAGGATAATTCTATAATTTTGTCCATGATCTATGATGAGATGTAGGAGAAGATGGAAAATACATGGAGAATACCATCGAAAGTTGTGAAAGAGAATCAAGGAATAACAAACTTTCAAGCTTCAAGGAATAACATGTTTATCCATGCTAAGAGGGATTCTAAGAAGGAATGACTACAATTGAGATATTGTGTCATAGAGGAAGAGGTGCAGTGGGAAAATGAAGGATTGGACTAAATAATGGAAGGTTCCAGGAATCCCAAAGAAGGTAGCATAATATAAACAATAAGTAGAGGTTGGACCTTCATGAAATCAACCATCCCAACAACAAATACAAGGAAAGCGACAGAGAATGAAAAAGAAACAAAGGGTATAAAAACAATTAAAAATCCAAGGAAGAAAAAAAAATTCCCTATTGGGCATATTAGTTGACCTAGGTTCTACCTTATTTTTCCAAAAAAACCATAGAAACCATTGACCCCTCTGGTAAACCAGAAGGAAACACTGTGCACAGAGTGCACAATGCAGTCTCACCTAAGATGACTTATGAGTGATTGCATGACCCAATTGTCTGCAATCATCCAAGGGATGGAACTCATGGGAATGTTAGGCATATTAGACATATTCTAATTCAACATGAATTCTACCATACCATCATTCATTAAATCTATTATTTACACATTCAATAACACTCATTCTCTAGAAAACATCATACTATTATATTGTGCACTGTAAATAAACCTCACCAGATTCATGGATTCATTCAACATAAAATCATATCAAAGAAACACATAATATAATCACACATAGAGACACCATTTTTACCATGGTTCACCTCCCCTAGGACATGTCCACAAATATCTTTTGTTTATTATTATTATTCATCAAAGTAGGACATTACACGCATTACATCAAAAGTTTGTCATACTCAGTGGGGATGACAAGTATCGCACCAGGATCCACATATTGCGACCTCACCCTCAGATACAATCCATATATATCAACACTGACTCCATCTGAGCTCCACAACTCTAAAAAAAACTATTATTGTGACTCAAAATTGAGAACTGTTCTCAAAAGGAACTCTCAATAAACTCAAAAAGGTTGATGCCTCCTATCTACCTCATACATCATATTTATACAAAAATATGGGTAAAAACCATTTACATTGACTACAAAAACCCTAAATATAAGTGGACTCAACTTTTCCACATTATGACTTCCTTTTCACACTAATCCACAATTTCTTCATACTGATTTTCCTTTATTCCGAGCATGCTGCTTCCTTTGCCTTATTACATGTTTCTTATATCCTGGTGCACACTTCCTCCTTGGTCCACTCATTATATTCATGCCTTGTTAGTTGCGTTATTTCCTTGGAATTTGATCCCAAAATATCCTACTCCAACAGGCACCCAACACTAACCCATGGCTCCTCTTAAGCCATTCAGGTAGTGTGCTCCTCTAGCACCAATTTTTCCAAGTCTTGAAATCTTCCTGATAGTTCTCTAGCACAAGTCTTCACATGTGCACTCTTCTCTACAAAAAACTATACAATATAGACTGTGAGATAATCCTTCATCATCTCTTCAGCCTCCAACCTAAGATTTTCCATATTCCCCTTGGTTGCATCCATTTATGTTAATATCTTATTTGCGTCTTCCTGCAATGGCTCCGACTGAGCCTACCTCATGTTCTTCTCTATCTACACAATTTTTAAGTCTTCTTGTAAATGTTTGATCTCCTGAGCCTCTCCTGAATGTTCATATCCTTTTTCTTTTTCTTCAACTCCTACATTGATGAATTGACACTTTCCTCCTTTTGTTATAGTGCCTGCAACTTTTCATGTTCATGCAGACTTGTCCAAATTTGTGCACTTTTCTCATATAACTCTATAATCTCCATAACACTTTGTGCCATGTCCTATATGTTCCCTATAGCCTCCTTATCTCTTTGTGATATCACCTATGGTGATGTTATTCAGTTCAATTGTGCCATAAACTCTATTATATTACTCTTGTTATATTCCATCGCCTGCACAATCTTCCCAATTTTCTCCTCGATCTCTATCTGTGTCCCTTATTGTGCGTTGTTTAGAATTGACTTAAATACTTCTTCAATTCGATCCTTTATTTGGCCAATGCACTTATTTATCTGGTACTTCTCAACCTTTATTTCCTTGAGAGTTATCTTCAATGTGTCCTTTATATCCTTAGTTTTTTGTAACTCTATCACGTATGCGTCTTCTCTAGATTGGACTTTATGTACGACACTAACTCGCAATTTTTACAATGCTTTTGTGGGGATATCGGCCAAAGAAAATTCCAAATGATCAATCCCCTTTATTTCTTTATTCATTGCATCCTCTTCTAACTGTAACATATCCTAAGTGATAGGAAAAATCTCACTTCCTAATGCTCTGATCTGTATTTTTTCTTGAGTAGGGAGTAGCTTTTCCTGAACATTCTATTGTGGATACACCTTTTCATTCTATTATATTTCACTCAGGTGTTGTTGCACTATATTTTCCTTCATTTATGATAATCTCTTTATTATTTCCTCTCTTTTCTTCTCTATGTCATCCCACAACTCTGTTACATGGTCTTCGACTTTTTCTTGCACCATCTCTGCATCATCTTTTGTTATAGTAAATTATAGGATATTTGTATGCACCTTCATCTTTTTCCTCTGTCCTACTTCCTACAACATGCTTCTCTTCTATGGCATAGTCTCTACTTGATATGAAGTTGTAGGTATATCTATATCTGGGATGTCTCCTCCTCCTTCTTCCTATTGCATGGGAACCATTATTTCCTTCTTTGTTCTTTCATTAGTTTTATTATTCAGTTGTTCTCTTACATAGGTGGCTTTGGAACGATTTTCTGCTATCTTGGTTTTCTTACTATTGCACCTCTTGCATGCTCTGCAACTTTCTTGGTGTTTGATGTTAGACTGTTGGTTTTTTGTGACATTTCATCTTCTACTGGTTGTTTTATTTTATGTCCCTTCTTTGATGTCATTGGTACTTTCCACTCATATAGCCATTCCTTCATGGCCCACTGAAATTCCTCTCCAGTGACATAGTACCTCATATACAACCGATTCTTATTTTGATCCCTTTTGGGCTAGATCCCTACATTGTGCCTTGAGACCTGAAAATATGCTATGTCCTTGTGTTATTCCACCACTTTTGGTGGTATTCTCCATGTATCTACCACCTTTTCCTATATATCCTCCAAGTACATCACAAATATGCTCAAGCTAGTTTTCATTTCTTTTTTGGTTGAGGTGTGCCACAATGTTGCATATTGTGCTACACAATAGTTTCCTATCCTTTGAAAAAACATGATGAATTTGGAGTGTCTCCATCCTACAATTGTTATGAGTATGATCAACCCCAAGTAATGAAACTATGTCCCCAAGTCTTGTATGTCTTTTCAGTCATCCATAAATTATTTCACTAGGTATGGACTCCAACTAAGTAGAGTCCCCTTCATGCATTGTGCGACTCCTGTGCTCACCCCTGCCAATTCCTCCTCCTTACAACACTTCCTTAGCGATTTACATGCCATTAGATTTGTTTCTAGACTTATCTCAGGTTCATTGATCCTGTTAATCACAATTCCTATGGACCCTCTCACTGTGCCATATGTTTTCTTCATTTCCTCTGCCAGGGTCTTCTCCTTAGTTTTATTGTCCAGATAGTGCTCAGGTTTCTCACCATCAGTGGGATGACCTGTGATTTGTGCAATTAGATCTACGTTAATTGATGTGGGCCTATCTAACCATAAAATACCTCCATGTATTAATACCCATAATTGTTTGAAGCAGTTATTCACATCCATGTCGTGTCCAAAATGAAGAATTTCTAGTAAGTTCATTATCCCTATGTTGTATAAACCTATTATCCACCACTTGTGTTCAAGTATTGGTACTCCTTTCACACTGATCCCTTTTCTTTCTATGTATATTTGCAAAGAAAGTTCCTGAAATTCGTATTGATCTACTACATCATGGTCTAAATACCCTAATTTTTCTACCCATCCTAGAATATTAGGTACAACTATCACTCCTTCTGGAATGAAGGGTAATGTTATCGCGACTTCTAGCTATTTGTGCAACGATATCTTCACCAGATCTTTCCCCTTTACCTTTCTCGTTGTAGTGGATGGCCTTGATTCCTTACACACATCGTCTTTTGACTTTGCATCTAACTCTGGCTCACCCGTAACATATTCTACTTGCACTTATTCCTTTGTTTTTGGTGTTGGTTCTGAAACTGGTTCTTTTATTGGTTCAGCCTCTACCCTAGGTTTGTGAGACTTTTTTCTTTCCTCATTATCCCCATTTTTTTGTTGTGAAACTCCCAGACCCAACTTCTTCATAGTGGGGTTCTTCTCTTCCATACTTGAATCCACAGTCATATCCTATGGCTCTTGTTCTTTGTTTGATGTTGGGATAACTAGTTTTGGTGATGGAATTGTGTCCACGTCCATGACTCCTACCTATACACAATGTTTTTCCACCTCTATTTCTTGTGTCTATGGAGATATTGTATTGATTCAAGTCCTCCTTGACATTTGTCCTAGTTATCTAACCTTTGGTGGAGTCATATTGTAATTTCATGACTCTAGTGCTTTGAATCGATGTTGAAACCTTCAAGGATAACTGGTCGTGCTATGTGTTTTCTAGAATTTTTCTCCTTATCTCATGTTCTCTCTAATTCACAATGAGGTGTTATTTGAAATTTTATTTCTTTTATAAGGCCCTTCATGAATTCTCTATCGTATTTCACTTTTATGTATCCTACTTTACCACCTTTCTTCTGTTTCTGATCATTCTCTGTCTCGACGTCCAGTGTTTATTTTTTCTGGCATGCAATTTCTTGAATTTTGTCACACCATTTTTTTGTCTATT
>ML800399.1:63036-87467 GCA_009831015.1 Picea engelmannii
TCCTTTTTCCAAAAGGTTAGACCACCTTTCTAGGATCTAACTCAAAATTTAACTCAACGATTCAATGGTGTTCTAATGTGGAGTTTAAATTTTGAGTTAGATCCTAGAAAGGTGGTCTAACCTTTTGGAAAAAGGAAAAATAGATCATTTTTTTAATAAAGGAAGGGTTCATATTTTAGTGAAAAGATTCAAGTATCATAATTGGTTGGACCTACTCATAGGATTGTAAATCTCTCTACCTAGTGAATATATATTGACGACAATTGTGTTTTCTTTCTCAAGTCTTTATTTTTTTTAATCTTATCTTGGATGCAAATCGTGATGTGTTCAATGTACATTTCCTTCTTCTTTCAACTATTGTTCTAATTCATATTTTTGTTGTTATGCAACCTGTTAAAAAACTATTGTTGTAGTAAAAAGGTCAATTATTTGGAAACTTTTTGGATGATTTATATCCATATATTTGTCTAGGTCTTAAAATATCATTTTAAGTATTAATTCTCACACATCAGGTAATTCATTACATTACTTGTTGTTGTTTCCTTTCTTTATCTTTCCATATCCCTAATTTTTCATCAATGTTCATACCATTAGCTAAGGAGAACCTACATTCATATTGTTTGGCTAGTCCAACCATATTGTCATCTTTGAAAGCCTATCATTTAGCTGACCAACAAAACCAACTTATCAAAAAAAAAAAATAGCCATTTGAAATTTGAGGTGGCCTAGTTCTTCCCTTTAGCAATGAGGTGCAAAATTTAGGACCAAAATATTATGTTGCCATTGCCGAGGAATGGAATAATGAAGCAATATTTCCATGGGAAAACCATGACAATCAGATTTAATTTTTGATGGTGAACAAAATATAGGCACACATAGTGACTACAATCTTTCACCTAGTGACTTCACAATCAAAAGACTCCACTGGCGGATGAGCCCAAGTGACATAAAATGAAAAGGTGGAAGGAAAAGACCAGGTACCAAGCCATTAATTTGTTTAAAGAGATCATATTTTTCTTCATCATTTCATTCATGCCTTTTTCTTTACATGTGAAAATAATTTTCTTATGCTTTTTTTACTTAGATGATTATAACCCAACAATGGTAAATTCATCCTTGAGAAGAGAAGATATGCCCTCTTGCATTATTGATCTTAATCTCATTCCTTCATTTGAACCCACTAGCCAGGTCCATATCTCAATTCCTCCTAAAGTTGACCCATCTTGTAAATATGTGAATAACAAAGACAATTTTTATCCTCCTCAAGTCATTACTGGTCCATTTTGTGGCTAACTCACTTATGTTTAATCCAATATCAGAGAAGGATATAAACCTGTAAAATTGACTTTGTTCCTCCATGTCTACCCTCCCAATTTTTTAGATTACCTTCCCAGGTTCAATGGAGAAGATCATGTGACAGTTGAGAAATACATGGTTTCTTTTAAACGATTCACTGATATTCTACAAATCATCCATGAGGATATTTTCATGAAAGAATTTTATCAATCCTTGTATGGAGAACCTATGATATGGCTTAGAAACTTAATGGTTGATTCAATAGAATCGTCGACTGATTTTCATGCTGCATTTTTGAAATATTGGGGTGAAAATAAATCTTTTGATCAGTACTTGAATGAATTGAATGATTTAAAGAGGAAGGAGGACAAAGTTCTTACCATGCTCAACATGAGGTTTCATAGTTTTTATTACAATATCCCTAAGGATATTTAGCCTTCTGAAACTGTTTCCATGTTGTATTATATAAAATCTCAACACCTTGATATTTTTTTTATCTCAGATAAAGGATATCTTCATCACTAGGCGAGTTATTTGTTGATGCTAGAGAGATTGAGGAGAATTTTTGGGCATGTGACAGACTTTGAGATCATGATGCAGGAGCATCGCCTTCAAAGCCAACAATGCACATGTGGAGGCAAACGAATGACATCTCAACAATGACAGAGCTTCAAATCAAGCATTTAACTCAGAATTTAATAGGTTGTTGAGATATTTTTGTAGACAACATTTTAAAATGTAACTCGTTTGTAATGTCTTGAAGGACTGTAGGAAATTGCAGATATGGAGTGTCGACTCTATATGGAAATAAATAATAATTATTTTAATAGGACAGAGTAGGTAATAGCTTTGAATTTGAAATGATAGATTTTAGAACATGACAAGAGAGTTTGTGGAGCAGTCCTTAGATAGTTTTTCAGTATTGTATTGTAAAATATAGAACAAATAGATATAATAGAGAGATTAGTAGAGCAGAGTAGAGTAGCAAAAACATTGTATTTTGTTTTTCATGAATGAATAGAACAAATGGAAATTGTCCCAAATCCTTGGACTATGTTCATTTCATGTGTGATTGAATTAATTTTATTCTATGTGTATAATTTTTTCCAATTCATTCATGTATGATTGTTCGAGAGATTAACTGTATGATTTCATGATGAATTTGGTTGAGTTTCAATCATTTCTCTTCTAATACTTGCATGCATGGTGTGCATATCGAACACAAGGAGTGCATCGACTGAGTCTCTGATTGACTCAGAGAAGTTGAGAGAGAATCAGAGAAACTTAGACCATGTGCAAGGTGTTTATAGAGTCAAGAAGCCAACAAGCTTTGAAGGACCAATGCAGAAGAATGCCAGGTGGATAAGAAGCATTTTATTTTCAAGAAAACCCTTCGAACTTAGTTTTTTGAAATCTTGAGAATATGAGGTGTGACGCAACCCCTGCCCTCGCGGCACAGTCGCTCCACCAGGACCTTCTTTCCTCCTGGGCCGAAGAGTTGACGCTCTTCCAACTCCCTCGAGAGGTCTTCACCCACAGTTACTCCCGACGATCCTCGCTTCTTAATCTAACGGAGGATCGGTTCTCGCGGCTTCGCGAATCCCACGACCGAGAATTTGAATCTCGGGTTCCAAGACCCGATACTCCCAGTCAGCGTTCACCCTATCTTTGTTTGTCAGGACCTCGCACTATCGTGACTCGCGACTCTAGGCCTCCGAACCTTCAACCCCCGAGACCCGAAGTGTCGAGGTGCCGATGGCTCGAAAAATCTCCCGACCTCACCCACTCGTCACTTCTGGGGTCAAAAATTGGGGTCTCCAAACCCCGAGATCCGATGTCCCGAGACCACTTGTCACGTCATCAAATACCGACGTGTTCCATGCAAACGGTTCGCATCCTTGTGATCTCACCCTATGAGAAACAAGAATCCTCCGTCGCGAACTCCCGATCCATCTGACCTATAAATTGGGTCACGACTTCGGTGATTCTCCACGATAATTCAAGTCGTCGATTCTCTTCCTCCTAAAGAGTTCCCCTACTCCGCCTTCTCCGTCTAGTACAATGGAGAACAAAAGGTGCTAATCCTTCTGAGATTTGTTTCTCTAAGAACTTCCCCGAACACTCCCTGCGCCCCACCTTTAACGCTTTCCAGGGTTGAAGTCCTTCCGGGCCCTGCACTGTCCCCGTTACAAGACTCTGACCTCTCTGTTCTCAGACCTCCTTCTGAGACTCAAATCCGACCTGCTCTCCCCTGTCCGGCCCGAATAGCTCCAAACGACTCTGAACTAAGGAGAACCAAAGTTTAACTGCGTAGCCTCCTCAACGCATTCTGTGCGGAGGTATTCAACTGCACTCGATGCAGGAATCTCTTGGCTTAAGCAGAGAAACGATTTGAACTCATCCTCCCAAGCACTCAGCTTCTAATTCTTCCACATAATCACGTACACAGGATACGAAAGAAGGATATAACCAGAAACAAAAATGCTAAGGCATAATCCCAACAACACACAGAGGATAATGACGTCCATGGGATGGGATTCAACTTAGTCGTTCCTGGTGGACGAGAGTAAGAGCTCTCTTATTGAACCTCCTCTACACACTCTATGCGGAGGAATTCAACTGCACTCTATGCAGGAATCTCCTGGTTCAATCAGTGGAATAAGCAAAACTCATTCTCTCCTTTCCCCCAGATTCCTAATCTTCCATGAGATCACATATGCAGCATAAATGATGAAGGCATAACAAGAAGCAAGCATACAACAACATAAGGTCAACAGTATACAGAGAATAATCACAGCCATGAAATTGAATCAAACTCCTCTATTAATTCAATGTCTGTACATGGGGATTTTTTTCCACCAGCTCTCTGTCTGTTCTCCTTCCTTCTCCTTAATGCTAATGCTGATACTAACTCTGATACCTTTTCAATAATACAAAGGAGGGTGTCTTTATCCTGTTTTCCCTCTCAAAAGCTAAATTGTCAAATCTAAACTTAATGGTCTTATCTACCTGCACTAAATCTACCCTCTCTGCATTAAATCTAATAAGTGCCTCTGTTGTACAAGGACGAGAGCTTATCTTCTCGCAGTCTATTTCAGTATACAAGTATGCCTATATATGGAGGCTTTTATGTAACCGACGACGCTCATCAAAATGGTCAAAACCATGATGTTGGCGTCACCCTGCGGTCTTTTCCTTTCTCTAAATGCAACCTCACATGATGAGGTGTGGATGCTCCTGCATCATACTCCTCGGCTCAAAAAGATTTCATGGGCTCCTGCCCATGAGCTCCTGTACGGTGTGCCCCTGCTTCTGAATCATTGTTTCTGTTTCCCAGCTGGCGTCCTCCACTGGGTGATCTTTCCATTTTACCAGGTATTCAAAATACTGTTTTCTCCGGGTCTTCGTCCCAAATCTTTTATCCAGTATGCATTCTATCTGAGGTTTCTGTGCAACTGGTAATTGTTTCTGCCATTGAACCACTGGTTCGCCCGTTCCAGTGTTTACTTCGTCAGCCCTATATGGGTATAAATCTGAAATGTTGAATATCGGAGATATCCCAATGCCTTCTGGTAATTCAAGCTCGTATGCATTTTCCCCAAATCTCTTTAGGATTTTGCATGGCCCAATCTTCTTCATCTTGAGCTTGTTATATGTTCCCCTTGGGAATATTTCTTTCCTCAGATGCGCCAGAACCATGATCCCAACCCCAAACTGAAGTTGTCTTTTTCTCTGGTCAGCTCTGCGCTTGTACTCTTGATTTGTCTTGTGCAGCCGCTGCTTCACTTCTGCATGAAGTTCTTGCATGGCTTATGCAAATTCTTCGGCCCTCGCGCTGCTAGTCTCAGTCTGTGCTGACTCCCTAAGTTCAGACACTCCTCTCGGCTGTGTCCCATACAAAATCTGAAATGGGCTCTTGCCTGTACTCCGGTTCACCGAATCGTTGTACGCAAACTCGGCCTGTGGTAAGATCTGATCCCAACTGCTGTGATGCTCCGTCACTAGGCTCCTCAACAGATCCCCCAAGCTTATGTTGACTACTTATGTCTGTCCATCTGTCTGCGGATGGTACGCTGAGGTGAATGCTAAATTAGTCCCCATATTCTTCCACAGCGTCCTCCAGAAATGACCTATGAACTTTGTATCCCGATCCGAGACTATGCTTCTCGGCAATCCATGCAATCTCACGATCTCTTTGAAAAATAAATTGGCGATGTGGGTTGGATCGCTTGTCTTATGGCACGGAATGAAATGCACCATTTTCAAGAACCTATCCACCACAACAAAGATGGAATCAACTCCTCGTTGTGTTCTCAGTAAGCCCAACACAAAGTCCATGCTAATGGCTTCCCACGGCCTTTCAGGTATGGGTAATAGCTGATAAAACCCTTTGTTCTACTTTCGACCTTTCGCGTGTTGACATATCCTGCACCTGTCAACAAACCTCTTCACATCTGCTCTTATGCCTGGCCATAAATACGATTCACTTAGCTTGGCGAATGTTTTGTCATGCCCGAAATGACCTGTTAAACCTCCGCTGTGCTTCTCCTTCAGCAAACTCTCTCTCATGGAGCAATTCGGAATGCACAACTGATTTCCTCTGAATAGCAATCCATCCTGTATTAAGAAATCTATCCACGGGCTCCTATCTCTGAGGACCGGATTCTCAACAGCTTCGTAAGCTTCGCCAAAGTTTACGTCACCTGCATACATATCCTTCAGATTCTCAAAACCCAAGGTCTTGACTCTGAACTCCTGCAACAACAAGCATTTTCTGCTCAAGGCATCAGCCACCTTGTTCACAGTTCCCGAAATATGCTTGATCACGAATGTAAAGTTCTGCATATACTCTACCCACTTCGCATGCTTCTGATTCAACTTCTCCTGCTGACTCACAAATTGCAGTGCATGATTATCACTGTACAGCACAAATTCTTGGGGTATTAAGTAGTGCCTCCATTTTTTCAATGCCTGTATGACGGCATAGAACTCTTTGTCGTACGTGGAGTACTTCAATTTCGCATCATCCAGCTTCTTGCTGTAGTATGCCACAGGTCTGTCATCCTGACTCAAAACTCCTCCAACAGCATACCTGCTGGCGTCACACTTCACCTGGAAGGTTTTCTGAAAATTAGGCAGCACTAACACTGGCTGCTCGGTTATCTTGCGCTTCAACAGATTGAAGCTCTTTTCAGCCGCGACTGTCCACTGAAAAATTTTATGCCGCTTCTTGACCGTATCCATCATTGCAGCACTGATTCCACTAAAGTTCCGAATAAACTTCCTGTAGAAGCTTGCCAATCCATGAAAGCTCCTCACCTCAAAAACATTTCTCGACGATGGCCACTTCCTGATCACATCCACCTTCTCAGGATCCATCTTCAACTCATTCGTCGATATTACAAAACCCAGATATATGAGTTTTGTCTGCATAAATGAGCACTTCTTCAAATTTATCAACAACTTCTCCTGCTGCAGTCTTCTCATCACAGTGGCCAAATGCCTTGAGTGCTCTTCCCTGGTTTTACTGAAGATCAGTTTATCGTCCAGGTACACCACCACAAACTTGCCAATGAATTCCCGCAGGACTTCATTCATCAGCCGCATAAAAGTACTAGGTGCATTTGTCAACCCGAACGGCATAACCAGCCATTCATACAAAACCTCGTTTGTCTTGAATGTTGTTTTCCATTCATCTCCCTCTCTCATTCGGATCTGATGGTATCCGCTCTTGAGATCAATCTTGGAGAAATAATTTGCCTCGCTTAGGCAATCCATTAAGTCATCCATCCTTGGCAATGGAAACCGGTACTTGATGGTGATCTTATTAATCGCTCTGGAGTCTGTACACATTCTCCAGCCTCCGTCCTTCTTCGGGCTTAGTACTATCGGAACAACACACAGACTAAGACTCTCTCTCACTAGTCCTTTATCGTGCAGATCTTGAACCTGCCTTTTGACTTCCTCGTTCTCTTGAGGTGTCAACCTGTACACTTCCTTATTCGGTAGGCTTGCTCCGGGTATGAGGTCAATATGATGACTCACACTCCTCATCAGTGGCAACGAACGAGGTAGTTCGTCCACGATGATATCAACGAACTCTCCAAGCAGTTGCTAAATCTCCTCTGGCAAGTCGTCCATTCTTGTGCTTGTCAGGACAACTCTCGGTTTCCTGACAACAAAGAATTGTGGATCTTCACCCTTCTCCAGCTCTGTGAGAAGCTCTTTCCCACTCATGAGAAGTATTTGGTTATTTTCCTCTGGCTTCACTTCCTGATACTTATCCTTTATCGGAAGCAACCTATGGAGTCTCCCATCCTTCTCCAAAGTGTATGTGTTCATCCTCCCATCATGAACAACATTTCTATCATATTGCCATGGTCTAACCAGTAGTATGTGGCATACATCCATGGGAATGACGTCACACAAAATCTCATCATGATAATTTCCAATTTTAAATTTAACTAAGCACTGTTTAGTGACACTTACCCGGTGTCCTTTTTGTAACCACGAGACCTTATATGGACTCGGTTGCTTAGTTGTCTCCAGCTCCAGCTTTTCCACCATCTCAGCAGCAACGAGATTATCAGTGCTCCCGCTGTCTATGATGACTTTGCATTTTCTGTCCTTAGCTGTGCAAGCCGTCCTGAATAGTCTGCTCCTCTGCACTGAGCTGTCCACCTCTTTCTCAGGTGTCAAAAGAATCTTATGCATCCCAAGTGATCTTCCGCTGTCTGCATCCTCACCCTCAACATCACGCCTCTGCTGCGCCTCAGCGATGTGAGATTTTCCTCTGTCCATCTTCCTCTCTGGACAGTCCACGGCTTTATGACCATCTTTACCACACGTGAAGCATGTGATAACTCCCCCTCTACCTCTTCCTCTACCTCGGGTACGAGGAAATGTATTTGCATCAGCGTAGTCTCCTTGATGATCCGGTTGTTGCCTCCTCGGCTCAGCATTTTGCTGCCTCTGCTGTGAGGTTCCGCCTCTCTCAGCTCTACCCTGAGGCCTTTTCCAATCCTCCTTGGGCTTCTGCGTTCACTCTTGAACCACATCTTTACCCCTAGGCTGGCTTCTTCCCCGTCCTCTCTGACCCTGCTTACGGCTCAGCTTTTCTTCGGCTTTAAGAGCCATCTGGTACGCATCCTCAACTGTGCGAATGGTTAGCATGCTTAGTTCATCCTGAATATCATACCTGAGGCCATTCAGGTATCTCGCCACCTTTTCGTCATCACTCTCCCGATGACCAGCTCGGATGTTGAGCTTGTAGAATTCCTCGGTGTACTCCTTCACTGTCATCAACTTCTGTCTCAGGTTCTGCATGCGCCTGAACAGAGTGATCTGGTAGTCCCTTGGAATGAACTTCGCCTTCATATTGGCGATCATCCGATCCCAACTTTTGATCTTCTGCTTGCCTTTGGAACGCCTGTCTTCCTGCAGCTCATCCCACCATAAGGCTGCATGTCCCTTCAGCTTCATGATGGCATGACTTACCTTCTTGTCTTCTTCAATATCCTCATAATCGAAGTAGGTGTCGAGCGCTCGGATCCAATCCAGCAACTCCTCAGCATTTAGACTTCCCTCGTAGATGGGAATGTCCATTTTTGTCTTCGAGCTCATCCTTGAAATGGATTTGATCAACCTCTCTGTTGAGGCATCTTCTGCGGTGACCTCTTCTTGGTCGTGTCCAGCTTCCTCTTCAACCTCAGGATCGCTGAACTCTGTTGTACCAGCTCCACGCCTCTGGGTGGCCTCCATATCTTCGAGTCTCGCCCTAAGATCTCGTATTTGGCGTTCCATTTCTGGATTTCCTGCTAGGTTTTCTGCTTGCCTACCTCGTCTTCGGGCATCCCTGTCTTCACGATCAGGAGACTGCCTTTCTCTTCACGGCGGAATTATATCTTCTCTATCCCCGCTCCAGAAAGCAAAGAACTATGACGTGAGTCATGTATATCAGAGTACTCCTCTTCCCTTCGCCTGAAATACTCGACAAGTTCCAAGCTCTGATACCACTCTGACGCAACCCCTGTCCTCGCGACACAGTCGCTCCACCAGGACCTTCTTTCCTCCTGGGCCGAAGAGTTGACACTCTTCCAACTCCCTCGGGAGGTCTTCACCCACAGTTACTCTCGATGATCCTCGCTTCTTAATCTAATGGAGGATCGGTTATCGTGGCTTCGCGAATCCCGCGACCGGGAATTTGACTCTCGGGTTCCGAGACCCGATACTCCCAGTCAGCGTTCACCCTATCTCTGTTTGTTGGGACCTCTCACTATCGTGACTCGCGACTCTAGGCCTCTGAACCTTCAAACCCCGAGACCCGAAGTGCCGAGGTGCCGATGGCTCGAAAAATCTCGCGACCTCGCCCACTCGTCACTTTTGGGGTCAAAACTTGGGGTCTCCAAACCCCGAGATCCGATGTCCCGAGACCACTTGTCACGTCATCAAATACCGACGTGTGCCATGCAAACGGTTCGTATCCTCGTGATCTCACCCTATGAGAAACAAGAATCCTCCGTCGCGAACTCCCGATCCATCTGACCTATAAATTGGGTCACGACTTCGGTGATTCTCCATGATAATTCAAGTCATCGATTCTCTTCCTCCTAAAGAGTTCCCCTACTCCGCCTTCTCCGTCTAGTACAATGGAGAACAAAAGGTGCTAATCCTTCTGAGCTTTGTTTCTCTAAGAACTTCCCCGAACACTCCCTGCGCCCCACCTTTAACACTTTCCAGGGTTGAAGTCCTTCTGGGCCCTGCACTGTCCCCGTTACAAGACTCCAACCTCTCTGTTCTCAGACCTCCTTCTGAGACTCAAATCCGACCTGCTCTCCCCTGTCCGGCTCGAATAGCTCCAAACGACTCTGAACTAAGGAGAACCAAAGTTTAACTGCGTAGCCTCCTCAACGCATTCTGTGCGGAGGTATTCAACTGCACTCGATGCAGGAATCTCTTGGCTTAAGCAAAGAAACGATTTGAACTCATCCTCCCAAGCACTCAGCTTCTAATTCTTCCACATAATCACGTACACAGCATACGAAAGAAGGATATAACCAGAAACAAAAATGCTAAGGCATAATCCCAACAACACACAGAGGATAATCACGTCCATGGGATGGGATTCAACTTAGTCATTCCTGGTGGACGAGAGTAAGAGCTCTCTTATTGAACCTCCTCTACACACTCCATGCGGAGGAATTCAACTGCACTCTATGCAAGAATCTCCTGGTTCAATCAGTGGAATAAGCGAAACTCATTCTCTCCTTTCCCCCAGATTCCTAATCTTCCATGAGATCACATATGCAGCATAAATGATGAAGGCATAACAAGAAGCAAGCATACAACAACATAAGGTTAACAGTATACAGAGAATAATCACAACCATGAAATTGAATCAAACTCCTCTATTAATTCAATGTCTGTACATGGGGATTTTTTTCCACCATCTCTCTATCTGTTCTCCTTCCTTCTCCTTAATGCTAATGATGATACTAACTTTGCTACCTTTTCAATAATACAGAGGAGGGTGTCTTTATCCCATTTTCCCTCTCAAAAGCTAAATTGTCAAATCTAAACTTAATGGTCTTATCTACCTGCACTAAATCTACCCTCTGTGCATTAAATCTAATAAGTGCCTCTGCTGTACAAGGACGAGAGCTTATCTGCTCGCAGTCTATTTCAGTATACAAGTACGCCTATATATGGAGGCTTTTATGTAACCGGCGACGCTCATCAAAATGGTCAAAACCGTGATGCTAACATCACCCTGCGGTCTTTTCCTTTCTCTAAATGCAGCCTCACATGATGAGGTGTGGATGCTCCTGCATCAAGGTGTGCAAGGGAGATCGAAATCCTTTTAAGGATAGAAGCTTAGAAGTGATAACACTTTTCACGAGTGTTGACGAAATCCCATAGGAAGAGAGATAAATCTTCCAGGTGGAGAGATATTAGGAGCTTAGGAGGAGTGACATTAACTGTCTGATTGGTTATGGAGAAGAACCTATACTATTAGATCTATGTCCAGGTAGAGGAGGAACAAGAACAGGGAAATCAGATCTCATCCATCAGGTCTGGATGCATGGATCGACATATGTTGGATCCAAAGGAATGTGCATGAATTTTAACTCTTTGGAGTTGCATAGGAGAGAGGGTTTTGCAAAGTCACAAAATCCCGACATCATCAGAACCTTCAGTCGGAAGGGAAGTGTGGCGAATGATCAACATTTCACTAACTCGCGAATCAAATAAGTCAAAGGATAAATTCGTTGATTGAGGAGAGATCTAGACCATTAGATCCAGAGGAGCACGGTCCATAAGATATCACAAGATCATAAAGAGTCAATTTTGAGACTTAAAACTCCCTAAGCACGTAGAGCCAAAGAGCTGTGAGTTGTTGATCTAGGAGGAGACACTTGTCAATAGATGTTGTACTCTGAGGAAAAGACAATGTGGATTTCCAGTTTGGGAATTGAGGTCGTCAGAGTGCGAAGACCCGAAGTCCCATACTAAGATCTGGACCGTTCAATTTTGAGTAGACGTGGTGAAAATATGTTAACTCTGGGTAAAATCCCAAAGTAACCCTCAATCATTGGATCAGGAGGGAAACACGTCAGTGGATCTTACACTCTAAGTGAAATTCATTAAGAAAGAGGGGTTTGAGATTTGAAATCTCAGAAGTCTGGAGCCCCGGAAGGAATCTTGACCATCTATTGAGAAGGATCTGCTAGACCATCGATCTAGGTTGAAAGGTCAAACACCCAAGTAAATGCAGGGTCATTGGTCGGAAGTAGAGGTGTCTAAAGCTCACTAAATCTAGAAGATTGAGGTAGGGAAGGAAGCTGAGTTTGAGATTTCAAACTCACGAAGTCCAGAACTGCGAAGAGAACCTCGACCATTGATTTAGAGAGAGTTGATCTATTTCGTAGATAAGAAGGGCATAGATATGAACTTCGATTTGGACATTATAGTCAAGATCATGAGATCGACAATACCATGTCATTACGAGGCTAGAAGTTGCAAGGGGGTTAAGGAACCAAAGGCAGGCCACAATTTGAAGTGTGGTTTCACCAAGGGGACGCTTGGAGGTCGTGGGAGCATTTAGGACCAAAATTGGTTTAACTCTAGACCGCTTATGACACCGACCGCAATCACGTAGTCATAGCCCAAAGTCATATTAGGTGAGGGATTATCTGGAAGGGAGTTAATGCCAACATTATGAGTTCTCACATAGATTGAAAGGGGAAGGCTATGGGTTATTGTCATACCTGCACCAGTAAGATGAGGGGGCCTATGTTTTAGATACAGATGGGGACCTTTAAGGTTCTAGAGATTCTTTTGACTCGAGAATCGGAGATCAAAGACTGGGAGGTCGCGTAGCCCTGTGGGGGAATAGGGGGGTTGCATTAGATCAGGAGCAGGAGGAAGAATATGAACATCATAGGTTAGGTTTGGGTTTACATTATTTTCAGTATTATGATCCATTATTTTCATATTTTAATTTTCCTCCAGATCTTAAAACTACTGAGTGATATATTTCTACTATAAAATATTTAGGGAATTTATATCATCAAGATGATTCTCCATGTTCAATTTTTCTATTTATGCACATAGGGATGATTATACTTTAAATTTTCTTGGAGATTTTCAAGAAGTTGATTTTGCAAAAGGTAATGATAAATTATTGGAAGAAGAAGTTACTATTCCAAAACACCTTACTTCTCATATAACTTATAAGAAATATTTTTTTTATTATGACTATAAAATTGATAAGGAGTGTCAACATTTTCTAGGACATCTTACTGATCCTAATTGTTATGATGTATTTAGTTGATAAAGAGTATAAAAGTGTTGTTAAGGTTGTAGATTTAACATAGAAACAATTTGACCAACAGTTTCATGAGGACATCGGATCCATTGTCCATGAAGAATCATATACCACTTATGGTATTTGTGGCTCCAAATTACAACCTGGTTTCGAGAAGCAAAGTTTTCTATCAGCATGGATTAGAAATAATAGAAACAAATTAGTATATGAGTCTTATAATGTGGAACTTCAAAAGGGCATTAAAACTTTTTATTAAGAGAATATTTCAATTCAAGACCTGCAGAGCCATGGAGATAATTTGCAACCTTTTCCTCTTTCACTTTTATATTTGTAGAAGAAAGATGTTTGCATAAAAAATGGATCAGTGAAAGATGAGAATATTCCAAGATAGATCATCTATTTTCCATAGCAATAAAAGGTAGTGGTTTGATAATTTTATGATCGAATAGCTGATTGCATGAATTTAGTTTTTTCAAAGCTACCAAATGTTGCAAATTTCAAGTTGACATCCATTTGCAGTTATGGGTATAGATTGAATATGAAATTTGGGTTTCACTTGTTTTGTTCTTTCCATGTTTTCATACACTAAGGTATGCCAATCAACAAATTGCTTGAATGGTTACTATGGAAATAGGCTTATACCTGAGTAGAAAGTTTCAGCAAATTAGAATAGGAGAATAAGCTTTCTTTTTTGAGTATTTGGTTTACAATAGTTTAGTGTGAATAAAAGACTCCATAAACCAATAAAGTCATTGGGGTATAGCTGTAGATCTAAGTTTTAGTTGAAATAAGACAGACAAAAGGGTTGGTAAATAGAGTGAAAGCAGTTTGTGACAAGGGGATAAAAATTAAGAAGTAAGGAACCTAGTCTATTGTTCTTAGCACCTCACAGGGAAGTGTTATCCCTGGTTCGAGCCAATGTTGCAAGTTAGGTATACACCTCCAATATTTCCCTCCTTTAGCCTATACATTTGTAAAGTATGATTTTTTTCTCAGTCTCTTCTCCATGGTTTAATGAGTGAGCTTGAATTGTTCTTACCCTTCTATTGACTTTGCACCATTTTATTTCTTTCTTCGAAGGTTATTGCATGTTCTGATTTGGGTTAATAACATAGGTCATATTGATTTATCATTAATGATTTTATAGCAGGTTGACTGAGCCCTTTTAGTGCAGAAAAACACTGATTGCAAAAGCATGCATGTTCTTGCAAACAATTGTAAAGCACATTGTTTTAATTAATTAAACGTTTAGAAATATTTTAAATATTTGAAAATGCTTTGTTGGATCCTACATGCATTTTCATTCTCATTTTCACTCAATTTCATGAAAATTTTCCTATGGATTCATCCTTACACGGATCTTGTTAATATTTTCCAAGTTGCACCTTCAATTCTCCAAAGCTTTACGTGGAATTAAAATTAGACATGGTAAATTACATCATAATAAATTCTCGTTGAAATCATTGCTTGCAGCAGAGATGGTCAACACAATATGGTGTCTCCTTGAGATCGATGGAATCTAAACAGAATAGAGCCATAGGGGCTCGAGTTATTCGAAGTTTTCCTAGAAATCAGAGATGTGTCTGTCAAGACAAAATACCATACAGAGTCAAGTTTACAACAAAATGAAGGGGACCTTGGCCCAAATATTGAGCAAGACATTGATGGCATTTCCCCAAATACAGGGTTACCCTCCTAGAAACTTTTAGATGAAACCAAACTTGATATCAAGGCCTATTAAGGTTTAAGCTATTATTAGAGTTCTTTGCATTTCAATAGACAACAATAACATAAGATAGGATCACTGAGAAATACACAATCACAAGAGACACATCATTTATCCTGGGAAACCCTCAAGGGGAAGAAAACCCATCAAAAACTTCCTTATTATAGATAGCCAATACAATGCCAAGAGATAACTCAAACAAAATACAGAAAGTCCTCTCCCAAGAATGTACCTCTATCTCTTCTCCAGTTGCAGCTCTGAAACTTGTATATTGATGAACAAGTGAGTGTGTATCTAAGTGAGGTGCCAACCTCCTTATTTATACAATTATGGCATGTGTGGAAGTGTCTCTTCACTGGCAGGGCCAACTTCTCAATCTAGGTGGATATAACCACCTTTAATATATTATGGGTCCGACTTCTTATTCTTCCTATTAAAATTATATTTTGACCAATCCACAAAAGGGGATTTGTTCCTTTACAATAACCAACATGATCAATACGCAATGGGGATTAAACTAATGAATTATTCCACAATAATAATTAGAATACACTTTGTAGTTACATTATTTCAACACTCCCCCTTAACAAGAAGGGTATTGTTCAATAGCATGAGGCGAGAGAGAGGATTGCATCATCAACAACATCAGGAGGACAACATCATCAATATCATCTTGGAACACTGACTGGCGTATCTAGAAATTGTCGAAAGTTTTCTCATTGGAAACATCGTCATTCTCAAAGGAATGAAATCATCATCTTCATCAATATGGATTAGTATAAAACTAATACATCATCATCATAGCACAAGACTGGTCACATCATCATAGTATTGGACTGTCTTTACATCACAGCTATCAATATGGAAGCACAATACTCGTCTTGCTTTACGTCACAACAATAAGCATGGAAGAAAGATAATGGACTGGATTTACGTCATAGCTATCAAGATGGAAGCATAGTACTCTTCTTTCTTTATGTCATAGCAATAAAATTGGAATCAAGATAATGTACTAGTTTTACATCACAACTATTAAGCTAGAAGCACAATACTCGTCTTTCTTTACATCACAACAATAAAGATTTTTGAAAGATAATCGACTGGATTTATGTCACAACTACCAAGCTAGAAGAACAGTACTTGTCTTGCTTTATGTCACAACAATAAAGATGAGAGAAAGATACTCATCTTAATTTATGTCACAAAAATAAGGTTGGAAGCAAGATACTCGTCCTGCTTTACGTCACAACAATAAAGCTGGAAGAAAGATACTAGACTGGATTTACATCACAGCTATCAATATGGAAGCACAATACTAGTCACATCTCATCTCAACAACTAGACTAGATTTACATCACAACGGTTAGGCTGGAAGAATAGTACTAGGCACATCACAACAACTAGACTTGCTTTACGTCATAGAGGTTAAGCTGGAAGCATAGTACTAGGTATATATCATCACAACACTACTCCCCCTTTCTAGGAAGGTCCTTTTGGACTATACCAATCTTATATCGAAAGTGCTCAAACTTTACACAAGATAGAGGCTTGGTCAACACATCAACAACCTGTTCATCCATGCTAACATACTGGAGCTTTATGAATCCTCTATGCACCATGTCATAGATGTAATGATATTAGATCTCTATGTGTTTTGACTTATCATGGAATACATGATTCTTTGTCATCTTTATGCATCTCTGGTTGTCACATAGTATCATGGTTGCTTCCATCTCTAGGTCAAATCGATCAATCAACAACTTTCAAAGTCATATAGTTTTGCAGCTAGCAGAACATGCATCATTGTATTCTTCTTCCACTGTGTTGAGAGAAATGTTGTATTCCTTCCTACACTCCCATGAGATCATGGGTGATCCCAAACTGAAACAACATCCTAAAGTGATCTTCCTATCAAAGACACTTTTAGCCCAATCTGAATCAGTGTACCCACTCAATGTGAAATCATGATCTCCATCATAATTGAGACCACAATCTAATGTACCCTTGAGGTACCTCATCACATGTTTTTCAACAACTAGGTGAACATGTTTGGGTTCTACCAGAAACTGACTCAAAGTGTTCATGGAAAAAAAAATATTTGGTCTGGTGTTAGTGAAGTACATTATCAATCCAATGATATGTCTATATAGTGTGGAATCAATCAATTTTGACGAAGTTTTGACCAACATATTCAACTTTGTTTTCATGGGTGTATTCATGGACTTTCACTCTAACATGTCGAATCTCTTTAGGATTTCGACTGCATACTTCCCTTGGTTAAGGAAGATCCTCTCTGGACTCTGCCATACCTCAAGACCTAATAAATAATGCATTAGGCCAAGGTCTTTCTTATAAAATTCCGAGGCGAGTCTCTTCTTACATTCAGTAATGATATTTTCTTCTCTTGTTAAGAATACGTCATCCACATACAACAATAATATAACTGGCTCATTGTTCATAACCTTGAAGTAGAGGTTAGAATCTGCTTTACTCTTGGTAAATTCCAAGCTCATCAGGAAACTGTTTATCTGGCCATACCGAGCTCTAGGATCTTACTTCAATCCATACAGATCCTTATTCAACTTCCAGACATGATACTTCCTATATTCAACTTCAAATCCTTGAGGTTTCTCTATATACACTTCTTCTTCGATGACACCATTTAGGAAATTTTTCTTTACGTCCATCTGGTGTAACTTCCACTTCATCTTAGATGCAAGGGTTATGATGGTTCTGATGGAAGTGTATCTGGAAATGTGAGAGAATGTCTCTTCATAGTCAATTCCTTCCTTTTGAGAAAATCCACGAGCGACAAATCTTCCTTTATGCTTCTCAATACTTCCATCAACAACATGTTTTATTTTGAAAATCCATTTGGAAGATACCACATCCTTACTCTTCGGTCTGGGAACTATTTCCCATACATCATTCTTTATTATGGATTGGTATTCTTTTGTCATGGCATCTGTCCATTCTTTCTTCTGAACGACTTCTTCAAATCAAGTAGGCTCTTTCTCTAGGATATCACACATCAAATCCATATAACTGGAGAATGTCTTAGGTCTCTTTACATGTCTTCTGGTTCCTTCAGGAACACCATATTTCTCTCCATATTTAATAAGCTCTCTTTCCCAAGAAGGATTTATTTTATGGGAGATCGTCATCTAAGGAGGTTCTTGAATTTCTACTATGTTATGATCTTCTAGAATTTCCTCATCAAGGGAAGTTACGACTTCCCTCACTGGTTTTGTAGCTACGGGAACGTCGCTCACTGATTCTACAACTCTGAAGATTACAGATTCCTCTTCATATACTTCCTCAAGATGACATCTTATCGATTTCTTGAGCATTGCATTTTCATCAAAGGTCACATCCCTACTGATACCAATTTGATGGTGACATGGTATATAAATACTGAAGGCCTTGGACACCTCACAGTATCCCACAAATATTCCCTTATTTCTTGAGGTTTCTAGCTTGTTTCTCTTCTCTTTCAGAATATGTATAAAAACTAAGTAGCCAAATTTTTTGAGATGTCTTACCTCTGCCTTCTTTCCAGTGAACATATCTTCCAAGGTCTTGAACCCAAGTGCACTATGGAACAATTGGTTTTACACATATAAGACTATCATTGATGCTTCTACCCATAAGAACATTGGAAGATCTTCATCATGGATCATGGTCTTCACAACTTCCATTATCGTTATGTTTTTTCTTTCATCTACACCGTTTTGTTGAGGATTATAGGGAGTAGTGAGTTCCCTCTTGATCCCAACATATTTGGAGAAGTTCACAAACTCTTTTGAGGTATATTCTCCTCCATTATTGGACCTGAGTATCTTGATCTTTCTTTGAGAAAGATTCTCTATCAAGGCTTTGAATTCCTTCAATTTGTTGAACACTTAATCTTTAGATTTCAAAAAATACACCTGGGTCTTACGAGAATAATCATAAATAAATGATACATAGTATACATACCCACTAATGGAGGATGATGGCATTGGGCCACACACATCTAAATGAATGAGTTCTAGGAATCCTTCTTCTTTGTTGTCTCTCTTCAAAAAAGGGTTCTTGATGTTCTTCCCTTGTGCACATCCATTGCACACGCCTTCATGGTCAACTTTGAGTTCTGGTAGACCTATGACAACTTTTCATACGTATGGTAGCACCTTGTAGTTGATGTGGGCTAATCTTCTATGCCAAATTTCACATGGATTCTCAATGGCATGGGTCATGGCAGCTTCTGAGTGACCCTTTAGCTTATACAAGACGTTTTCTTCTTTTCCAATGATGATTGCTTCATTTATGGTTTCTCCTTTAGCCCACATAAGAACTTCTCCATCTATAAAGGAAACTTTGAAGCCTTTATTTTCTAAATATTAAATGGAGAGTAGGTTCTTTGTCAAACCTGTTACATAGAGTATGTCCTTCACCTTCATTGAATTCCCTAAATTAAGCTTGTATTTTGATTCTCCCACTCCCTTGATGGGATATTGGTAATCATCTCCAAGTGTCACTTTCTTAGAAAACTTCTTTTCTGAAATGCAAGAGAGAATATATCTTTGACCTGTCATTTCCTTGGATGCACCACTATCAATGAGCTAAGTGTCCTCTCTGGGTGTTACCGATCCTGAGAGGGCCATGATTAAGACATAGTGTTTAATCTGTTCTCTTATCATCTTTGCGGGTGGCTCTTCATCTTCTACTGCATGGGCATGGTGCTTGTTATTTTTCCTCTTCTATTCGTCTCTTCTAGCTGAACAAAATTTCACAATGTGTCCCATCTTTTCACAATGGTAGCATTGTACAGATGAGTAATCTATTTCCTTTCGTTGTCCTTTCTTCTGGAATCTCTTTGGATGAGATTATTTATGACTGAATTTGTTTTGTGGGTGATACTCTTTATAAGTTTCTTTCTGGAAGTAAGAATTATTCCTTCCTCCTTTAGTGTGAGTATCTAGGGCTTGATATTCATCTCTTGCTAGTAAGGCCTCTTGGTTAGCTACTCTTGATTCTTCTTGAATGCATTCTTCCCAAAGACTATCAAAATTTATTTTCTCCTTTATTGCACAAATGGTTTGGATGAATTCATCCCAAGGTCATGTGAGACCATTGAGGGATTTCATTATGAGTTCGTCTTCATCTATGGTATCTCCAATTGCTTCTAGATGTTCATTGAATTCTGATATTTTGGAGAAGTATTCTTGGATTGATTCTCCTCTCTGCATCCTTGTGTTCTTGAGCTGAGTTCTTAGATTCATCTTCTGGTTTATGTTCTTTCCTTCATATAGTCTGTTTAGGGCATAAAAAATTTCTTCCAGAGTCTTCTTTGATGACACATAGGGAATTAGGTGGTCTTTGATTGAATCTACAATGATTCTTTTGGACCTAATTGTGTCCTTTTGGTGCTTTTCTTTTCCTTCAGTGTCATCGAGCTCCAACACTTCTTCTTTGATGAATATTTCTAGGTCATTCTCTTCAAGAATGAGGCAAATCCTATACTTCTAAGGACAAAATTTTTCCACACCTTCTATGTTGTCAACAACCTTAATGCTTGCAAACATCTTTTACCTAAAGCTAGGAAAATGTCCAAAAATGAAAATGTTCAAAATTAAATTATGAACTTACCAGCATGTGCACTTGGTTGAGGTGAGTAGCCTAGTGTGTTTGGATCTGATAAAATCCAATGTTTACCCTTCCAAAATTGATCTGTGGATTTCTGGATTGGTGCTTCTAGTTTTTTGGTGCCTCTGGTACTTTGGTACTTCTGGTACTCTGTTTTTTTGGTACTTCTTGTACTTTGTGAAACTAGGGTTTCACTTTTTGGGAGATCTAACCACTAAAAAATTGCACTATGGATGCTAAAGTTATCGTTGAGGGAGGGCACACTTTTATAGATGGGTTTAGGGTTGGAATTCCTCACCAACAAAAATCCCTTATTTGCATGTACAACAACAATGATGGTTTTCACTTTCTCTTGTGAAAGATGCTCTCTTCAACTTAGCTATGATACCATGTTAAGGTTTAAGATATTATTAGAGTTATTTTAATTTCAATAGACAACAATAGCATACGATAGGATCACTGAGAAATACACAATCACAAGAGACACATCATTTATCCTGGGAAACCCTCAAGGGGAAGAAAACCTAGCAAACAATTCCTTATTATAGATAACCAATACAACACCAAGAGATAACTAAAAAAAATACAAAAAATCCTCTCCCAAGAATGCCCCTCTCTCTCTCTCTCTCTTCTCCAACTACAGCTCTGAAACTTGTCTCTCGAAGAACAAATGAGTGTATCTCTAAGTGAGGTGCTAGCCATCTTATTTATAGAATTCCGACACATGTGGAAGTGTCTCTTGACTGGTAGGGCCAACTTCTCAATCTGGGTGGTTATAACCACCTTTAATATATTATGGGGCCTCTTTAATATATTCGGGGTCTGACTTATTACTATTCCTATTACAATTATATTTTGTCCAGTCTGCAAAAGGGGATTTGGTCCTTTACAATAGCTGACATGATCAATCCGCAATGGGGATTGATCTAATAAATAATTCCACAATAATAATTAGAATACACTTTGCAGTTACATTATTTCAACAAGGCCAACATATAAGAAATGCATGGGTATTTGAAGGAAGCACATGGAAAAGCGTTTGAAGTAATGCACAGGTATGAAATAAGGTCCAAAAACAGAAAAATGCTAGTTGATTATAATAAATATTCCATGCATGATGAGAAGGGGTTAAAAGAGAGAGGCGAGAAGCAGGTTTTAATTAAAAAAAAGGTGGAGGCTAATGAAGGTATAAATTATAGCCACTGGGTGTTGTTAGCACTCAAAAACGCACCGGCATTTTTGAAGGAAATATGCCTAATCTTCCAGGGAAAATTTGACTTTCTTACCGAGCTCCAAATGTAGATCTGAAAGAACCGTTGGAAATTTCAGGATTTGTAGATGTCGATCGACTATTTAAACATGCAAAACAAACTCTCCATGACTGAGAAATTCGATTTTGAAAAAATATGCACTTTCACCAGCACAGAAGGCAGAATTTTGACTAGTTAGTTGTGGAAAGTAGCGACTTTCAACAGCGCAGGAGCAGATTTTTCAGGCAAGTGCACTGTTGAAAGCTGTCACAGCCAGAATAGACAAGTTTTCACCTAGATCAAGAATTTTTTGGCTTTGAATGGTTTGAATCCTTCTTCAATAAGCTGGTTATGAATTATCAAATCAAAATCTGAAGGCCATTCTTGGAGATGAAAGTCAAAAGGGAATTTTTTGACTAGATTTAGTGATTTTCAAGGGAAAAATGATAGGTATTTTTGGCACACATCATCAAATTCGAATTCCACTTTCAAAGGAACAGATCAAAGAGCCTTGGAAGGCTAGGCTACACTTCATCAACTTTCAATCAATGTTTGAAGACCAAAAGATAGAGGTTGACCTCATCTTGAGGATCTTTCCTTATCTTTTGTGAATTAGTTTTGACTTTTTATTTTTAGAATATCAGATCCATTGTTTTAGGATCTGAAACTGATTGTAAGAGCCTATAAAGACAAAGACATTTGGGGCTCTAGGGGGTTCGATTCTGGATACTGTAATACACTTTTGTACTCAAATTTTCATTGCTAATACAGCTCACAGGTTCCTTTCCATTTTGGTATCAGTTTTTCATATTTCTTATTCACTATTATCTTGTTGTCAAACCTTGAATAGCTGTTATCCTATTGTTTGGTTCATGACATTATAATCAATTTCTTTAGTTGTTTATTAGACCCTACTTTGCACTGGTTTATGAACAATCTTTTCTTCATCCACTGAAATCTATTTTGTTGTTTAACCAATCTTGGAGAGCACTGTCTATTTGTTTACCATTTGATGTCTGAATGATATTAGATGAATTGAGTTATCCCATTGATCCACCTTTACAAAATACAAAAACATTCATTTCTTAAGTTACCAAGAATCTTTGGTCTGCAACCACAAAGGGTTTCTTGGAGTGATAACAAATTGGCGTCGTTGCCGGGGAGCGAGTTCAGAAGGTTATCTTCCTGGGAGAACGACAAGAAGATCTATTTCTTGATGATAGACAAGGAATAGACACTATCATTTTGTAATCATCTATCTGGCGACTCCATGAAGGACGAATTTGGTGGCGAATCCACAATATTCAGATGTCAAAATCATTTGCTTCTCTTTTGGCTCGGAGGTTTGCACCTCTCGACTTCTCTTTAGTTCCTGTTTTCCCACATCCAGTACTTGATATGTCATAACGGGGATATTTTCTACCTGTCTTCCGAGAGGAGAAAGATGATAATCCTGTAGAACACCTCCTCAAGTTTCATGAATGCATTGAGCTATTAAATCTGCAGCATGAAGATGTTCGTATGAAGATGTTTATGTACTCATTGTATGGTGATGCACGTAAGTGGTATTTCTCTTTACCCTCTTCAAATATTTCGTCTTTGAAAGACTTTCACAAAGCATTCAATCAACGCTGCAAAAAATTCTTTCCATATGAGTTTTTATTTGATAATTGTTGTAACAAGGCTGAATATGTAAAGAGGAAAGGATCTCTCCATCACTGTAACATCCCACTCTGGCGCACTGAGAACACTTATTATTTGAGGACACTTGCTCGCAAGTGATCTGGACCCTTTTTATGTTAGACCTTTTATATTTGAGTATGATGTGATTGACAGATGACGTGATGTGTTACTATTTGATGTAGACAGGTGCTATTGACTCAGTTTTATTAAGTGTGTAGGGTTTTGACCTTGAGGATGCAGAGGCATCGGCAGAACCCCCTTGGACTCCAGACTGAGTCAGGGAGTGTGCTTTTGGGTTGATGTGTTTATTATGATGTTTCAATTGATTGATGATTTGATGTTGACATTTTGGACATGATTATTGGTGATGCAGGCTGACGATAGCTTGCCGAATTGACTCACATATGGAGTAAAGGGGCCACACGTGATTGTAGAGAGGTTGAGGGAGAGGGGTGGACAACAGCCCTGCCACCGCCTGCTAGCACTCCTGCCATGGCTCAAACTGTAGGTTAACGATTACCTAGTTCGAGAGGACCCACGATGCCGTGAGGGCCGACTGCGACAGTCGCTCATGATAATTCTAAGGGGCGTGCAATAAGGCGGGGGCCTTATTCCTTAGATCCCTTAGTCTCCTACGTGTTCACCTAGCGAAGTATTGACTCCAGGGGTTATAGAGGTCTACCAATCAGTTCAGTCTACGAGTGGCACCCTTGGAGCACGTGGTGCATCCTGAAGGGCACGTCGCACATAAGAAAATTGGTCGGCGAGTGGCACCCTTGGAGCACGTGGTGCATCCTGAAGGGCACATCGCCAAAAGGAATTCCAGAGGCAAGTGGCACCCTTGGCGCACGTGGTACAACCTGAAGGGCACGTCGCGGTAAAGGTGGAGGATGGAGTCATCCTAATTAGCCCTAAGTCTTCATAACCTGAATAAAACCTTAAGCATTACCCTTAACCAATCGTCGCCTAGCTCAGAATCTAAACCCTAAGCCTAAGACCTTCTAGAAACCGGGGGGGGAAT
>ML800399.1:112183-158464 GCA_009831015.1 Picea engelmannii
GAAGAGAGTGATGGTGGCGAGGAACTGAACAGTCCAGATCAACAGTCTATTGTACATGTTTCTCCAACAGATCTCGAGCAGCCTGCATTCAACAATGTGATTAGTAAAGGTAGTTTTCAATATCTCTTCAATTTACAGTTGGACCAGCAGTCCAAAGAGGTATTCCTTGATGTTTTTAATGACCCTATCACTGATTATTTAGAATTTATGAACAGCATAAATGTCAAATTATTTCCTTTAGAAGAACGATGGTTTTGTCATCTTTTTAAAATGCATTTCTGCATTCTGGGCATTCCTTTACTTTTTGGGTCTAGATCAAGGAAGTTATCAGTAAATCATCTCTTGACATGGCTTCATTGGAAGAACGACTTCACTTAATAAGAGCCAGTACTGTTGGTTTAGATGTAGGAGTAGACAAAAAAATAAGCTCTTCATACGAGCAGTTAGATCTTTTTCAGTTTTGTTCAGTTCATGAATAAGAAAAGACACATTGAGTGTTGATGGAATTGCAGTTTTAGAGGTAAAGTTCATTGCACCAGCAATATCTGCACGCAGTGCCCTTCCCTTGCCTGCTTGGCTTCCTGCACATGAAGAATCCACAGGGACATTCTTAGCCATTCTCAAATCAAAAGCCTCAGGAATTTCATCAACCAAAAGTTGGTTCAGCATCTGGTGATAATGAGAAACACGAGACAAGTCATAGCACTGCCTCATGCAATGGCTCATCCTGGACTGGTGATCACATAACCAATTAGATTCTTCAATAGGCATGGTTTCTTCACAACACTTGGCTGTAGATTCTAATGAATCTGTTCCTTTGGTAAAGATGTGTGAGATTACCACTATCCATGATGTAGTTCTTGCTGCCAAAGTAGGTGCCAAGTTCATAGGGATGATTTTATGGCCCAAATCAAAGAGATCGGTGTCACTAAATGTTGCAAAAGAAATTTCAAAGGCTGGAAGGGAGCATGGAGCAGAGCCTGTGGGAGTTTTTGTTGAAGAGGATGCCAAGGAGATTGAACAAGCATGTGATGCAACTAACATTGCCTTTGTATAGCTACATGGAGATCATGCACGCAGTGCCTTTCCAAATCTGGTACAACATCGCCACATCATTTATGTTTTGCATGCAGACAAAGATGGAGAACTGTTGACAAAACTCCCAAATGGGGAATACTCAGATTCAGTCGATTGGCTTCTGATTGACAGCTTACAATGTGGAAGTGGTAAAAAATTTGACTGGGAGAATTTTTGAGTTCCAACTGATGCCAGGAAATATAGATGGTTACTAGCTGGTGGTGTTGATCCAGAAAATGTTAGCCAAGCGATATCAATTCTTAGACCAGATGCAGTATCAATATCATGATAGAGATCACAACAATGAGAGACGTGGCCACGTGGAAGATGAAGGAGACAAAGTGGAAACACTCTAACCATCGACGAAGATTCAGAGTCCTGAGTGAAACAACCCGTAAATCTCTGATCCAGGCGCATAATTTCAGCTACAAACCCGTCCAAGTGGTAGAGGACGGTCGAAACTCCAGTTTGGAGAGCCAACTCATCATACAGGCACCCAAAATCGGCTCCAAATCTATTTAAGTGGCAGAGGATGGTCGAAATTCTAGTATGACAAGCAAACTCATCATACAGGTGTGAGTTCTTCACAGATTTGAGAGAGCTTCCATCACTAGAGCTGGTGGGTTCATTGCCTCCCATATTGCCCGAAGATTGAAATCTGAAGGACACTACATTATTGTCTCTGATTGGAAAAATAACGAGTGCATGACTGGGGATATGTTCTGCGATGAATTCTGTCTTGTGGATCTCAAAGTTATGAACAATCGCTTGGATGTTACCAAAGGAGTTGATCGTGTTTTCAACTTGGCTGTAGGCATGGGTGATATGGGATTTATTCAGTCTAATCACTCTGTTATCATGTACAATAACACCATGATCAACTTCAACATGCTTGAAGCTGCCTGAATCAATGGAGTTAAAAGGTTTTTTTCTATGATTCTGGTGCATGCATTATCCCGCATTCAAACAATTGGAGACCAATGTGAGCTTAAAGGAGTTTGATGCTGGGCCAGCTGAGCCTCAAGATACCTATGGCTTGGAAAAGCTTGCCACAGAAGAATCGAGGAAACATGATCTTTTACATTCATTGATGAATGCGTGGAGAGTGTCCTGAGGTTAACTAAATCAGACTTTAGAGAGCCAGTGAATATTGGCAGTGATGAAATGGTCAGCATGAATGAGATGGCTGAAATGGTGTTAACTTAGCAAAAGCATCTCCAAGAATTGAGCATATGTCAGGACACAATGTTGTGATATCAGAACTGGTTGCAGAACTTGAACCTCAGATCTGAAGTTGTTGGTAATAACAAGAAAAGTTTATCCATGCACTTTCACCCATGCCTGCATCAATGATGTCTGTATCTGAGCTTTCTACATGCTGTCATTTCCATATCCAAAATATGCAGAATGCAGGTTCTGAGATATACCAGGAGATGCTAGTAAAGGCTTTAGCGATGATGGAAGTGGCTAACAGGCTTAAATATAGCATCTGGATTCATGCACTATCTGTACAACCATACAACTGGTGGCAGCCAACTGACTGGTGCTCTGCTCTTAATGATTTTGTTGTATAACCTATATGACATTGAGAACAGAGTTTTTACGTGTAGAAACCAATATTACATTAACAGAGTGAATGATATTGGCCCTATTGAATCCCTGCTTAAGATTTTGGGTTCTGAAAATGATATATCTGTTCGTGCTAAAGCAGATGGTGCACTACAAGCTCTTTCTTCCAAATTAGACAGCACAAAGAGATCTTTGGTGGATGTAGATGGCTTTCTTGTTTTCATCAGTGCAATTTTAGTTCCTTCAAAGGAGTTTTCCTATGGAGCACCTGTCCAAGCTTTGCAAGAAAATGCTATGGATGCTTTAGCTAATATTTCCAGTGGTATGTCTTGTTTAGTGCATAGTCTTGGAGATAACGTTAGAAGTTGTAGGAATGATGTTCAAGTTACTGATATAATTGGTACTTTGACTTATGCATTGAAGGTGTTTAATGAGTAAAGATCTGTAGATTCAGTTAATGTAGTTGAATTAGAGAGTCTACTAATTAAGCAGCTTGAACCATCTATCTCTAGGCTCATGCAGAGATGTCCAGTTGAAGCCTTGTCTTGCTAGTATGGAAATGTTTACCTTCACAGAACTTTTTGTCATACAAAAGAAAAGAAATTGCTTGTTGGACTGATAACTACAAGTAATAGTGAAGTGCAGATCAAGGAGAATGTGGATGCAATCGGTTATTATCAAGTTCACTCTCTTACTATCATTGTTCATGTCTATGATGATGAACTGACTAGTGGGACAAAGCCTAACAAATTGGTCACTCTGAAATTTGAATACTTGCTAAAGCTGCATGTTGTTTGTGTTGGGGTTGATGTTATGCAAGGAGGCAGTGAGATTTTTTTTTTATAAACTTGTTTCCAGATAACACTGGGATTGAACTTCCTCATCAGATAGCTAAATTGTCTTCAGGTCTCAACTTTGCATATGATGAGAAAAGAGAACAAAGTCCATTTAAATGGGTTCAACACTTGGAAAGCATTAAACTTTTGCCCGAAGCTCCTCCATTTCTTGCTGATAACATATCTGGAATTGACGAAGCTGCAAAAGGCGCATCAACTTTGGAGGGGCTGAATATATATAGACAACTACATCTGTGCACTGTTTTTGTTGAATACCATTCGGTTGTGACTTACTGGCATCTGGGGTTGGCATTGGCTACTGGATCTATGGCTTTACAAATATCTGTTACCATTCATTTTATCCTCCTTGGCATATGTAACTTTTCTTGCAGGTCTTTTCCAGGAAGAAGATTTACACTTGAAGGATGTCTACTATTCTAAGATGAAGGATTTTATGGGAAACTGTTGCAATAGAGTGCAAGACTGGGTTTCACACATTGACCATCTAATGAAAAACATGAGAAGTGAAGCCTGAGTAGCTTCACATGTTAGGGAAATAGAATAAGATAAATCAATCAGTCGACAAGAAATTTAAGTGCAGAACAGAGCAGAGGGATATTCTTTTTGCACAGATAATCGAGATTCATCAAGTTTTGATTTTTGGTTAAGTTTATGTTTTTGGTGGTTTAGGCGAGCCCATGTGTGTGCTCATTAACCACCGAAAAGGCTGAATGACTCCATGGCCCAATAATAAAAGGCACAAGGTCTACTAGGTTCTTGGACACCTCACAGGGAGGTATCCATCCCAATTGGAGCCAAATGTTAGCACTCAAAAACGTACTGGCATTTTTGAAGGAAATATGCCTAATATTGCAGGGAAAATTTGACTTGCTTCCTGAGCTCCAAATGCAGATATGAAAGCACCGTTGGAAATTTCAGGATTTGTAGATGTCGATCGACTATTTAAACATGCAAAAAAGACTCTCCATGACTGAGAAACTCGATTTTGAAAAAATCTGCACTTTCACTAGCACAAAAGGCAGAATTTTGACTAGTTAGTTGTGGAAAGTAGCGACTTTCAACAGCGCAGGAGCAGATTTTTTAGGCAAGTGCGCTGTTGAAAGCTGTCACGGACAGAATAGCCAAATTTTCGCCCAGATCAAGAAGTTTTTGGGTTTGAATGGTTTGAATCCTTCTTCAATAAGATGGTTATGAATTATCAAATCAAAATCTGAAGGCCATTCTTGGAGATGAAAGTCAAAAGGGCATTTTTTGACTAGATTTAGTGATTTTCAAGGGAAAAATGATAGGGATTTTTGGCACACATCATCAAATTCGAATTCCACTTTCAAAGGAACAGATCAAGGATCCTTGGAAGGCTAGGCTACACTTCATCAACTTTCAATCAATGTTTGAAGACCAAAAGATAGAGGTTGACCTCATCTTGAGGATCTTTCCTTATCTTTTGTGAATTAGTTTTGACTTTCTATTTTTAGAATATCAAATCCATTGTTTTAGGATCTGAAACTGATTGTAAGAGGCTATAAATCCAAATACATTTGGAGCTCTAGGGGTTCGATTATGGATACTGTAATACACTTTTGTACTCAGATTTTCATTGCTAATACAGATCGCAGGTTCCTTTCCATTTTGGTATAAGTTTTTCATATTTCTTCTTCACTGTTATCTTGTTGTCAAACCTTGAATAGTTGTTATCCTATTGTTTGGTTCATGACATTATAATCAGTTTCTTTAGTTGTTTATTAGACCCTTCTTTGCACTGGTTTATGAACAATCTTTTCTTCATCCACTGAAAGTTATTTTGTTGTTTAACCAATCTTGGAGAGCACTGTCTATTTGTTTACCATTTGATGTCTGAATGCTATTAGATGAATTGAGTTATCCCATTGATCCACCTTTACAAAATAAAAAAAAAATCATTTCTTAAGCTACCAAGCACCTTTGGTATGCAACCACAAAGGGTTTCTTGGAGTGATAACAGGTGCAATAATTAAAACAATAAATTCGGACTTTGCATCAACAAAATCAAGAGTTGGAGAAGCAACATTCTAAGCCACAAAAAAAGACCAGAAGATAAAGCTTGAAGGAAAGGTACAGGTCTTCATCAGACCAAATATCTGAAACAAAAAATAATAGGATATTTAAATGAAGAACACTTATTAAAAAGGAATTACCAAAACATGTAGAAGAAAAATCAAAAGGCACTACACAATTTTTCTAAAAATGCTCAATATTTTGTAATTTTTGTCATTGTCTTTCGGTCTGCCTTCTGAACAATTGGAGGTGAATTTGTGAAAAATGAAAGATGGTTTTGTTGAGAAAAATCCCATGCACAAAATTTTCTCTTATATTTTACACATGTATCATGGTTTTGGAGAATCGAAGAGACATTTCAGGCCATTTTCCATAAATTCACCAAATGTTGATTTCCTTGTTTTTCTCATTGTCTTTGGGTGATCCTTACTAAAATATGGAAATTTATTTTTAAAAACTGAAATAGAGATTTTTTGGGAATGAGCGCATGCACAAAAACCTCTCTCACTTTGTACATAGGTATCATGGCATCAGATAATCCAAGAGGTATTTGAGGTCGTTTTTCCCATAAATTCACCAATTTCTAGGTGGGTTTTATCTATCTATGTTCAAATTCAGTTTCCATATGGAGTGCACGTGGGTATCCTTGCGAAGTCGAAATCCAAAAAAAACTTGGGAATACTCCTTGATATGATTTTGTTTTACTCCAATTATCAACATGAGCTCTTGTTGCACTAATATAAATTTTGTTTAAGTCTAGTTAGAGGCATTGTTACCACTTTTAATAAGTTGTTGTTTTTTTATAAAAACAATGCTTTTGAGGTCAAATTAAGGAGAATATTATGAATTGATGCTTCAAATCAGATTCACTCAAGTCAAAACAATGTTTAAGAATTATGATTAAGAAGGGATATTTGAGTTGATTGATAGGGTCTAGTTGTTTTTGAAGTTTAAATTTTGAGTTAGATCCTAGAAAGGTGGTTGAACCTTTTGGAAAAAAGAAAAATAGATCGATTTTTGAATGTAAGAAGGGTTCAGTTTTTAGTGAAAATATTCAAGTATTAGAATTGGCTAGACCTACTCATATGATTGTAAATTTCTCTACCTAGTGAATATATATTGATGATAGTTGTGTTTTCTTGCTCAAGTTTTTAATTGTTTTAATATTATATTAGATGCAAATTGTGATGTGTGCAATGTACATTTCCTTCTTGTTTCATCTATTGTTATAATTCATAGTTTTGTTTTTATGCAACCTATTAAACATCTATTTTTGTAGTAAAAAGGTTAATTATTTGGAAACATGTTGGATGATTTGTATCTGAATATTTCTAGTAAAAATGCTAATTATTTGGAAACATGTATGTAGATTAAGATACTCAGGTTCGTAAGCTTCTATAGATATGTCAGGATCAAGAGGGAACTAACTACTCCCTATAATCCCCAACAAAACTGTGTTGCTGAAAGGAAGAACGGAACGATTATGGAAGCTGTCAAGACCATGATTCACGATCAAGATCTTCCTATGTGCTTATGGGAAGAAGTAGCTATGGCAGCTATTTATGTGCAGACCAGACTATCCCATAGTTCACTTGGGTTCAAGACCCCAGAAGTAATGTTCACCGGAAAGAAGCCAGAGGTAAGCCATCTCAAAATATTTGGCTGTCCAGTGTTTATCCATATACCAAAAGAGAAAAGAAACAAGCTGGAACCCTCCAGAAAGAAGGGAATATTCATGGGATAATGTGAGGTATCCAAGGCTTTCAAAATATACATACCTGGTCACCGCCATATTGATATCAGTAGGGACGTGACCTTTGATGAAGAAGATGCAGTTAAGAAATTGAGAAGATGCCAGCTTGAAGAGTATATGAAGAGAAACCTGTAAATCCCAGGATGACAGAATCTGTGAGGGAAGTTCCCAGAGCTGCAGAACTTGTAAAGGAAGTCATAGCTTCCCCTGATGAGGAGACTCCTGAAGATCATGATATAACAGAAGTCCAAGAACCTCCTCAAATGAAATTCTCCCATAAAAGAAAGCCTACTTGGGCAAGAGATCTTATTCAAGATGGAGAGAAGTATGGTGTTCCAGAAGGAACCACAAGATAGGTGAAGAGACCAAATCCATTCTCCAGTTACACGGCTTTGATGTGCAATCTACTTGATGAGGAACCTACATGTTTTGAAGAGGCCATCCAGAAGAAGAAATGGGCAGATGCCATGACAGAGGAATACCAATCCATAATAAAGAATAATGTATGGGAAATTGTTCCCAGACCAAAAGGTAAGGATGTGGTATCATCAAAATGGATCTTCAAGATAAAACATGTTGTTGATGGAAGTATTGAGAAATATAAAGCAATATTTATCACTCGTGGCTTTTCCTAGAAGGAAGGAATCGAATATGAAGAGACATTCGCTCCTGTGGCAAGATACACTTCAATCAGAAGCATTGTAGCTCTTGTTGCCAAGATGAAATGGAAGATGCACTAGATGGATGTGAGGACAACTTTTCTGAATGGTATCATTGAAGAGGAAGTGTATATAGATCAACCCCAAGGATTTGAGGTTGAAGATAGGAAGTCTCATGTCTGTCGATTGAAGAAATCCTTATATGGATTGAGGCAAGCTCCCAGAGCTTGGTATGGCTGTATAAATAGTTTCTTGATGAGCATGGGCTTTACCAAGAGTAAAGCAGATTCAAATCTCTACTTCAAGATCATGGATAATGAACCAGTAATACTATTACTATATGTGGATGACTTATTCTTAACTGGAGAAGAAAATCTCATCATTGAATGTAAACAAAGACTTGTCGCTGAATTTGAAATGAAAGACCTTGGCCTAATGCATTACTTCTTAGGTCTTGAGGTATGGCAGAGTCTAGAAAGAATCTTCCTTAACCAAGGGAGGTAGACGGTTAAAATCTTAAAGATATTCGACATGCTAGAATGAAAGTCCATGAATAAACCCATGGAAGCAAAGCTGAAGCTATTGGTCGATACTTCAATAGATATTATAGATGGCACTCTGTACAGATAGATTATTGGATCGTTGATGTACCTGACGAACACCAGACCAGACATCTGTTTTGTAGTGAACACCTTGAGTCAGTTTCTGGTAGAGCCTAGATGTGTTCATCTAGTGGCTTAAAATCATGTGATGAGGTACCTTAAAGGTACAGTGGATTATGGTCTCAGCTACGATGGAGATCATGACTTCACACTGAGTGGATATACTGATGCAGATTGGGCAGGAAGCATTGTTGATAGAAAAAGAACTTCCGGATGTTGTTTCATTTTGGGATCAGCTATGATCTCATGGCAGAGTAGGAAGCAATCCAGTATTTCTCTCAACACAGTGGAAGCAGAGTACATTGCCACATGTTCTGCTAGCTGTGAAGCTATATGGATTTGAAATTTGCTGACAGGCCTATTTGATTTGGAGATGAGAGAAACCACGATTCTATGTGACAATCAAAGCTGCATTAAAATGACAGAGAATCCTGTGTTCCACGATAGGTCGAAGAACATAGAGATCCACTATCATTTCATCCACGACATGGTACAAAGAGGAGCCTTGAAGCTCCAGTACATTAGCACGGATAAACAGGTTGCTGATGTGATGACTAAGCCTCTATCTCGTGTAAAGTTTGAACACTTCTAAGATAAGCTTCGTATTGTTTGAAAGGACCTTCCCTGAAAGGGGGAGTAGATGTATTCCTTTCTTCTGACCTTGTTGTTAGACATAAATAAAGATGAGTCATGCTTCCGACCTCGCTGTTAGACATAAAGCATGACACCGTGTGATCCTTGCTTCTGACCTCGCTGTTAGACATAAAGCAAGATGAGCCATGCTTCTGACCTCACTGTTAGACGTAAAGAAAGATGAGTCATGCTTCTGACCTCGTTGTTAGACATAAAGCATGATGTCGTGCGATCCTCGCCTCTGATCTCGTTGTTAGATGTAGAGCAAGATGAGTTATGCTTCTGACCTAGTTGTTAGACGTAAAGCATAACGCTGCTGGTTCCTTGCTTCTGACCTCATTGTTAGACGTAAAGCAAGATGAGTCATGCTTCTAACCTAGTTGTTAGACGTAAAGCATGATGTTGTGATTCCTCGCTTCTGACCTTGTTGTTAGACGTAAAGAAAGATGAGTCATGATTCTGATCTAGTTGTTAGATGTAAAGCATGATGTTGTGATTCCTCGCTTCTGACCTAGTTGTTAGATGTAAAGCGAGATGATGATATTACTTGCTTCTGGCCTAGTTGTTAGACGTAAAGAAAGATGTGACTGACACTAAGCTACCAACTTAACTGCTGTGACATTGAGCTAGTGTAGTACTGTGATGTGCCAGCCTAGTGTTGTGATGAGGTATCATTTTTACTGATACATATTTGATTCATATGATGATAGCATTCTTTCGAGAATGATGATGTTGCTGATGAATAAAAAATTTCGATGACTCGTAAATGTGCTAGACAATGGTTCAAGATGATATTGACGATACTTTCCTCCAGATGCCACTGATGATGCAGACCTCTCTCACCTGATGCCGATGAAGAATACCCTTCTTGTTAAGGGGGAGTGTTGAAATAATGTAACTGTGAAGAGCATTCTTATTATTATTTTATTATTGGATTAAATCCCCATTGCAGATTAATCATGTCATTATTATTATTATTGTTATTGGATTAATCCTTGTTGAGGATTAATCATGTCAGTAATTGTATAAGGACCAAATCCCCTTTTGCGGATTGGTCATCGGACAATTACAAAGGACATAATAAGAAGTCGGCCCTAGCAGTTATAATGGAAGACCCAAAATTAATTAAAGGTGGGTTTACCTACCCAGAGTGAGGGGTCAACCTTGCCAGTTGTGACCTTTCACACGTGCTATTTTGATATAAATAAGAGGCTAGTGCCTCACTTCAAACATATAACTCACTTGCTCATTCTCTTATGAGGCAAGCTGCAATTACAAGTCGGAGAGAGGAGAAGAAGGGTGGCACATCTCTTAGGGAGGACTTTCTATATTTGCTTGAGTTATCTCTTGAACATTGTATAAGCTATTTATGATAAGGAAGTTTTTGCTAGGTTTTCTTCCCCTAGAGGGTTTCCCAGGATAAATGTTGTGTCTCTTGTGAATGTGTATTTCTCAGTGATCTTGTTCTTATTATTCTCTTATCTAATGAAATGAAAAGAACTATAATAATGGCATAAACATTAACACTATCCAACTTATTCAGAACATACCTAGCATTCCTCTTCCTCCACATGTGTCCTCGTAGCTGGAATTCCCCACAAATGATGGATGGAAAGATATCATCAACCCGCCAGCCTATCACCATCGTGGTTGTCCCACTATGTCATTTCCTTTTCCACCACCTGTCAATCCCAATATCTATAATTCCCATGTTGTTTCTCCAATTCAATATTCACATGCTAGTAAGAGACTAAAAACTGATACTCCCCAATATGTGCAAGATAAAGGAAATGTAGTTGCCTCCCCTTCTTCTCCCTCTGGTGATTCCCTGAAATATGTCTCTTCCTGCATGCATTTGAAGGATGACTATTCCCATGTGATCAACGAGATACATCCTCAAGGGTCTAATCAACCACGGGCTACTTCCGAGAAATCTAAGGGTATCAACAATGAGGAAAGAAAAATTGCCTCACAAAGTGGAAAATATGGTTTTTAGATTGTGTTTTTATGATTTCAGTTGATGAAGACAGTGCTTAGTGGTTTTTAGTATTATTTGACATCAAGCTTTGTTTTGGTATTTTGTGGATAATGTGGATATTTATATATATTTTTGGATATGATATAAATTATTTCTGATATTTAAATATTTGAAAGATATTTAAGGGAGCTACAAGGGTGGCATATAGTCAAAATGATTATCCTTTTTGTGTTACATTTTATGATTTCAAAGAGGGAAATGACGAGAGTCACAAGGGGTCCTACCTATCTAGTTATTATTATTAAATACCTTTAACTATGTTCATATTATTTATTTCTCCTAAACTAATTAGTTAAGTTAAATCAAATTATCTAACAAAAGTAGTTTAACTACTTCAACTTATTTGGAAAGAATAAAATATGAATGAGAAGAAGAGACAAGTGAAGAATAGAAGGAGAAAGCAAGACTAATGTTTTCTCTTTGGACGCATGAGATAGTTTCAATTTCCATTCATTTCTGAGTTTATTCAAAGCCTAATTCTCTTTTTGACAATAGGGTCTTATTGTAGATAGTAAGGTTCAAGACTAAACCAAAATTCTCAAACGCTTGTTTTAGAGGTGTTGATCCATCCTTGATAGTCTATGTATTCTTGTATGTTTGTGGATTATGTTCCATGGGTGCTAAAGGATATCTTAAGCATAGAGGTGCTTCCGCAGTGCAACATATTAGATATCATTTTTGGGATTAACTGCATAGAGTAAGTCATTAATCTATGACGCATATCCATGAGTATTAGTCACAACGGACCAGTAATTCTCATGATTTAATTGTCCACTTAGCACTCATTACATTGAGTGATGCTCACAGGGGTGAAGAAGTTGGATTGAAACCAACGAAATTAATCGCATAGCATCAATCATCAGTTCTAGGGATTGCACCCAGTAACCATGACTTCTCGGGTGGTCACCCACCCCAAGACGCCTCTAGCTCAAGTGCGCTTAACTTTGGGGAAAACTCCACAATTAAGCATGCTTGAGCTAGAGGCGTCTTACGATGGGTGACCTAGGAAGTCTTAGTTACCGTGTGCAAGCCCCAAAAGTGATGATTGACGCTATGCGATTAATTTCATTGGTTTCAATCCCACTTCTTCACCCCTGTGAAAATCACTTGATGCAATGAGTGCTAAGTGGACTACTCAATAATGAGAATTATTGGTCAGTTGCAACCAATACTCACGGATATTCATTGTAGATTAATGAATTTCTCTACAGAGTCAATCCAAAAAAATATATGTAATAAAGGATATCTTGTAGAGTCAAAATGGCAGCAGTTGGTGGCAAGATAATTCATATTATAAATTTCATTTTTACTAGATTGTTGGATTCTTCTTTAATGGTGTTCATTGATGATATCTAAATCAGACTTTGCTTCATTCCTTCACAGGGGTTTTCTAACGAGAAATCACTTTTGATATGTCAAAATGAAATAAGATCAAATTGCTATTATGTGTCATATATGTGTATTTATGACTTGGTTACTTTTTTCTTTGTTATATCCATGTTTCCTTTATCATAAAATATGTGTATATTACAAAAAAAATTATAAATTTTATTTTATATTGCAACATTTTTTTCATTAATAAATCAACCTAAATCCTAGTAATTAATACTTGCGGATTGTGATAATATTTTGAGTCTATAAAACCCAGGGTGACATTCCTGACTATCTTGTCCTAGCCATGAGAGATTTTAAAATGATTGAGTAAGGTACTTCGTATCTTTCCTCAACATGTATTTGGTGACCATACTGGGGATATCTTCCATATCTCTCTCATTGATTGTATTCATAATTATCATTGAATATTTTTGCTTTTGTTTTTTATTCTTTGACTGTTTTCTTTTCCTCATGAGAGTACCTATTACAAGGAAGCCCAATATTGAACATGATATTAAAGATGAAACTAGCATTTCCTTAAATTTATTTAATACTATCTTAGAAACCACTGATATCCGGGCTGAGATTGAATGCTCCTGGGACATAATTGAATAAGACATAAAATTTTGAGAACATTGGAAGGCCAGGAAAAGGCATCCTAGGAATCAGATGTAGATTTATTTTTTGTAAGGTTTTCATCTTCTTTTTCATGTCCTTAAATCCTCGCATCTCTGGGAGAAGAAGAGGATAGGCTCCTGAAATCACTCCTATCGCTAAAATAGGAAGAAGGAACTCTATTTTGTCAACCCAACAAGGTACTCTAAGGATAAATATTTCTAATTTGGCTAGTTCATCTTTCTCACCCTTACCCATCATTTACAAAATGGCATCTGTAGGTGGCTCTAGTGGCACTGGAGGTGCCTCATCATCTTAAACTTTGACTTCATCAGTGATTGGTAGTTTGTATAGCCATCAAATTTATGTACAATCAACTACTAACCTTTCTAAGGTCATAAAGAAGTATGGACTTTTTCAATTTTAGGAAGATACTACTACTACCCGATGGCATGTATCCTCCCCCTTGAACCAAGAACTTTCTACTCATCCACTTCCAAAGTTTAAAGAGCATCTTCCTATGTTTTTAGGAAATAACACTGTCACTACAAATGAACACTTGGTGGAATTCTCTAATGCCTATCACAATATAGGAGCTAATGACAATAATACTTGCATGCGATTGTTTGTCAAATCCATCGAAGGGAAAGAAATGGCATATTTCTTTGATCTCCCTCCCAAGATTATTTCCACTTGGGAAGAGTTAATTTATTGGTTCAAATCTGCTTATGGGCAGTCTAAGATCCTAGCTAAACAATTACAGGAATACAATAAAATCATGTACATGAACGGTGATATTATTAAGTATTTAAACCTTTGTTTCACCAAGTTGTATAATCAAATTCTTGAACTTATTCGCCCACAGAACCAAGCTTCTTTTATGCATTACTATAATTCTCTACCTTCTCTTTATCAGGATAGGCTTGAATAAAAATATATTGAAAATATTGGTTCCACTCTTCATACTTATCTAGATTATGAAGAACAGTTAGAAAGAATAGGTCTTCCCAAGGGAGACTTGATTAAAAAAACATACATGTCTACCCTCCTACAACTTGTATAGGTTATGTATAATTGGATGATAGAATACGAGAGAAATGGAAATGTCCCTTCACTTACTTCTAGGGCATCATCTTCTTCTTCGTCATCTTTTAGGAATACCAATGAAAACAACTTTCATCCCAAAGACCTCATACCTCATAGTTGGTGTAACTTTTTTGAGGAAAATCATGAGGAAATTACTTGTGAGGTAAAGAAGAGTATCAGAGATAAAATCTTTGGAAAAAGGCCTAAAACCACCATTTTTGTTCTAGATTGGGAAGAACCAGAAGATGTCATGATCATAAACACTAGGAATAAATCCTATGCTTCTAAAGGAAAATATGATCCCCCTCGTACCACTTCTAGCCCAATAACATATTCAAAATATGTTATTGAATAAGATAGTAAAACTCCTGATAATCAAGGAATTCCATGCCATATTCCCTCTTCCAAATATAACATTATCAACCAATTGTCTGATATCAAGGTCGATGCTACTCTTCTAGACATGGTTGTCATCCCTGAACAACAAAGGCATCTAAAAAAATTCATGGAAGGAAAAGCTTCCACCATAGACAATGTCTCTGAAGAGGAAAAAGAAGAGGATTATATTGTAAAGAAAGATTGGGTAAATAATTTTAGACACCCTATAAAAAACCCTCCATTTTTCATTTCTATAAAAATTATGGATAAAATATCCCATTGTTTCCTAATTGACGACAATTCAGGGGCAAGCATAATGTCGAAAAATATTATGGAAGAGTTAGGCTTATCTTGTAGCAATGAAAATTATAGAAACATGTTCTCATATAATAGTCTACAACAATTGACCATAGGTGAAATAAAGACATGAATTTGGTTCTGTGCACACATCCTGAAATAAGGACAACCCTTAACATCTAGGTAATTAACATTCCAATAGGTAACTATTCTATAATCTTAGGAAGAGAATGGAAATCCTTGACATGTGGATATATTTCACTGGATGGGACACACTTATCTATTCCTTGGAATGGAAATAATATCATAGTCCTAAGGTAAGGAAGAATCTCACCGTACATAGAAAGTATTCCACATCCTAATGTAAACTATGTCAAGGAGGACTTAGGAGTGTACTCCATATTTGTGTTTGAGGATGACACTATGAGGGAACAAATTGATCTGGAATATGGTATGTGGCACATGCACTTTGATGGTTCATTCTCCAACGAAGGTAATGGAGTAGGCATTATCTCATACTCACATGTAGGAAAAATTAACAACTTTTCATATAGGTTAAAATTTGGTTGCACAAACAACATCACCAAATTTGAATCATTATTGCTAGGCCTTGAAAATGCCTATAATTTAGTTTGTGGACACCTTATAGTTTTTTAGGACTCTAAACTTGTTGTGAAACTTGTACTTAAAATATATTCTCCTAGAAATAAGTTGATGAAATGCTACACCCAATATGTTTGGATGTTTATCTCGAACTTATTATCATTTAACATCACTCATGTTAAAAGGGAACTTAATTCAATGGCTTACATGTTAGTTGTTTTTGCAGCGTCTCCTACTCGACAAATTCTTCCACAAAGACCTGATTGTACTTTTCAATATTTATATCCTCCTAGTATCCCTAGAAATTTAGAGTCATGGCAGGTATTCCCTAGTGATGAAGGCATTTGTGATTTCATACAAAATGAACCATATAAGCCCAAGGAGATTATATCCATGGAAAACAACAAAATTTTGAAGGGCTTGACTCCTCTAGAAAGTTCATTTTCGTCGAGTGATGTAGGAAACAAATAAATGAATAAATAAGCAGAGTAAAAAAGGAAAGTTGGTGAAACCATTTCCTTGAACATTGGAACACCTGATTCCCCAAAGAAAGTTAAAATAGGTGCCCAATGTACTAATGAAGAAAAGATGAAATTCACTGGGTTGCTTCGTAAATTTCAAGATGTTTTTTCTTGGTAGTATGAGGATATTCATGGCTTTTATCCTACTCTTATAGAACATTCCATTCCTATAAAGGAAGGTATACAACCGGTTAGGAAAAAACAAAGACCCATTAACCCCGCACTTGAAGCTACTATTAGGAAGGAGTTGGAAAGACTCTTGAAAGCTGAGATAATTTTTCGTGTTAAGTATTTTGAGTGGGTTTCCAATTTGGTTCCTATTCAGAAGACAACTGGTCAGATTCAATTGAGCATTGATTTTCATGCATTGAATAGAGCGATTGTAAAAGATCATTTTCCTCTCCCTAATATGGAAATGATTTTGCAACAAGTTGCAGGGTCACAAATGATGTCCTTGATGGTTTTTTCAGTTATAATAAGATCAAGGTAAAAAGGAATGACAAATACAAAACCAATTTCACTACACACTGGGACACATTTTCTTATGAACGAATGACTTTTGGCTTATCTAATATAGGTTCCACTTTCCAAAGAGCTATGCAGATAGATTTTGATTATCTGATCGTTAGGATTATTTAGGTTTATCTTGATGACTTGAATGTATATCCAAAGAACTGATTGGATCATTTTGGTCATCTTAGAAAAGTTCTCATGCGATGCAGAAAGTTCGACATTTCTTTAAATCCTTCTAAGTATATCTTCAATGTTACCAAGGGAAAGCTCCTTGGACATATTGTTTCTAATTTAGGAATAAGCACAGATCCTAAAAGGACCACCACAATTTTGAACCTTCCTGGCCCCACTTCCAAAAAGGAGGTTCAAGGCTTTAAGGGCATCATCAAATTTGTTCGTAGATTTATTCTTGATTTTTTTGTAATGGTGAAACCAATTCACAATATTCTCAAGCAAGATGGATCCCTTTCTTGGATCAAAGATGTCAAGAATTATTTTGTAAATATTAAGAAGGCAATTAGTTCCACACCGGTTTTGGCAAAGTTAGACTTTGGGAAATATTTTATTATATACACTAATTCCATGGACGAAGCAGTTTATGTTATTCTCATACAATGTGATGACTAGAATAACGAAAAACCAATAACTTATATGATTAAAATATTATCAGATGATGAATTCAAATATTCTTATATCGAAAAAAATTATTTCTCTCTTGTTAAATCTATGGAGAAATTTTGCCACTTTATCCTAGGAAAGAACACACTGGTAAAAGTCCCTTTTCCTACTATCAAGTTTTTTCTTTCACAAACTTATCTTTTAGGGAAGCTTTCACATTGGCTTGCCATGAACAAGGAGCATGATTTAACAATTAAGGGATGAGACTTATCCCTTCACTTGGCTCAACATGATGAAGCAAGTGAAGAAATTGATGAACAATATAATTCTATTTCAACATTATTTTACATTGATAGTCAAACACTTCCTATAGTTGAACATCCCTGGTATACAAATATGGTGTATTACTTGCAAAATCAGAAATTTCCAAATAGCTTAGATACTCATCAAAGGAGAAGGCTTCATCTTGAATCTTCCATATATATTATTTTAGGAGACTTCTTATTCATGATATATGTCGATGGTATATTACTTCGATGTGTGAATAATGAGGAAGCACAAAAAATATTACAAGAAATCCATGGATCTTCAGATTCTGTTATTCATGTGGGTGTCCACTTTTCTACTAAATCTTGTGCTTTTGAAATCATCAAAAAAGGGTATTAATGGAATATGATAAGTGCCAAAAACTCTCTAGGAAAGAATGTCTTTCTTCCATGCCTCTGCAACCTATCCTCCCTGATTTTCGTTTTTCAAAATGGGTTATGTACTTTATCGGTCCTATTAATCCTCCATATTCAATAGGACAGGTTTTTATCTTAACAACCACATAATATTTCACAAAGTGAACTAAAATTGTCCCACTTGAACATTCACAGGATGAATAGGTTATTTCATTCCTTGAAACTAATATTTTCTCCATATTTGGCATTCCCCTAGAAATTATTACAGACAATGGTCCCACTTTCATTTCTTCTAAGATGAATCAGTTTCTAGCTAAGCTGGGTGTCAAACATTTTACCTCATCATCTTATTACCCTCAAATAAATGGGCAAGCCAAGTATACTAAATTTTTTTTGGTTAGGATCATCAAGAGGCTCATTGAAGATAAGCCTCGTCAATGGCACACCCTCCTCACTTACACCCTGTGGAAAGATCACACTGTTAGAATATAAGTGGATGTGCTCATTTTACCATTGACAATACCCTTATCACCCAACCATAGGCAGAATCCACCCTTCTAGCACCTTAACCTTGACAGAGAATCACTTTGGAAGCAAATCCTAGGCTAGATACCCAATCAAAGGATAGTGCACCTTTCCCCAAGGATATCCCATCAACAAGAGCTGATCAGATAGTCCAAAACCTAGCCAAGAGATATTCCAAGCATAACTACTAGCTGCAACAGCTGGAACAATAACTCTCCTCCCAAACTGCACAGAAACTGGACAACTGCAGTGCGCACAAGTGTTGTTGTGCAATTCTGAGACTGCCTGCCAGAATGAGAACTGGCCTCCTGTATTTATACTAATTCTGGCTAACTGCCTGGGACGACTTCTCATTTTAGGTGTCTATCTGTTCAATATACATTATTATTTCTTATTGAATTCTTCTATTGGAGGCTCATAACCTAATATAAATTATCTTCTTGAGTCGACAAGTCTTCTAGGGTTATTAGCCAACTCATTAGGGTTTCTTCTTGCTTCCCAGAGTATTCTATCCTTGTCAGGTTTAAACATGGAGTTAAATACCTCCCACAACTACCATAATATCAACACTCCCTCCTAACTAGGGAGGTATTACAGGTAATGGTCTTGAGCACAAAACATAAAATTCACCCGATAACATCAACATTGTTATATAGACTAGATCATGACTAGATCATGAGCACCATCATCATCATCGACTACATCATCTCTCAAAACCATACTTTATCTGAGTAATCAGACATGATGCTCATGCCATAGAGTGATACAAGAGCCATTATTCTAATCTAGAAGAGTAAATGTTATGAACCATTTTATGTCGGGAAAATATCTATTCATCATTCATCTAACTGATAATTATTTACCAAACTGCTGACAATATTCAAGGTAATCAGAAAAAAAATAGAACACAATTGTGTCTATCCATAGTAGTACATAACTACAATCCAGTGGTACCCTACCACATCAAGTAGCAAACAAGTACTTGATCTGTAACGTATAGTCATGAACAGTGGAACACATCTACTATCATACAGTCTTCATAGCAATCATCTAATATCAACCTGCAAAAAAACAATGTTATGATATAAACTAAATCATTTGGGCCAATATTTCACTCACGTCTATGAGATCTGAAAGAATATCTACCCTTAAAAGGTAAAACATCAATGATGAGCTGTCTCGACTATTCTTCTCAAGCAAGGAAGAATAATTGTCCTGATTTATGAGCCTGGACCATTGTCCACCCTAGGACATTCTTCCTACACTAATCAAAGTGCACACTAGAGAGAATGTATAAACCCTAATGAATGCATGTCCCTGATTGTTGAGCCTGAAGCATTCCCCACCCTGGGCCATTCCTCCTACACTAATCAAAGTGCACCCCAGAGAGAATGTATAAACCCTAAGGAATGACTGTTCAAACCATTTCCTCTGTTAACCACAAGAGGAAAATATTATCCTGTATCAACCTCCAAAACAGACCATTCCTCCTATTAACCACAATGAGAAATCGTTGTCCAGCAAGGCAGGCCAGTCTTCCTAAGTAACCCTCAAGAAGAGATACTTCCCTAGACCACTCCCCATGTTAACCACAATGGGAAGTCATTGTCTATGATACATCAACAATCTGGACTATTTCCTATGTTAACCACAATGGGAAATCATTGTCCGTAAAAAAATCTCAATCCACTTTCCAAACTAGAAATGAAACTGCTCATCTTGGACCATTTTTCAAATTGAAAAAGGACTATCCATAAATCAATACATAGCAATGCTCCTTCCCAACTTGGTAGTCATCTCTTCCTTTTTCAATAGGGAAGTCATCTCCATGAGCTCCAACTTGAGTACGCAAACTCTCTCATCTTGGATAGAGGCTTTACTAGGATGTATGCTTATCTGCTCATCTGTGGAGATATGTAATGGAGAACCTCTTTCTCCTTTCTGAACTTCATCACAGATAATGTAATGCTTGATTTTGAATGTACTTCGTTATGGAGTACTAGTCTTGTTTTAAGGCTTCATGTAACTCTGATCAATAAATTATATCATTGTTGGAACACTGGAACATATCCATGTGGCACTTATTCTATCATCATGAGATTTGATCTACTGAGTAATCATCTTGATACAATATCTCTATTATAGAGAATATTCACCACGCTTCTGTTGTGCATTGGAGGTTCTTCACCAAGTTATTTTCTTCCATCTATATACAAGGGTCTCTTTCTAGTATACCTCATTATCTTTGAGGTTTCTCTTCATATGCTCTTTGTTCAATTTCTCTAGCGAATAGTCTTTGCATGCATATTGATATAGCACTCCAACCTATGGATGATATAATGACTCATATAGAGGTATGTTTGGTTTACCAAAACGAGCAATCATCATAGTCTTCTCCCTCCATCTAGGAGAACCTCTAATTCTATATCACACAATGATTTCATTCATAAGTCTTCTGTATATTGTTCTTCATCACAACTTTCAGTTATGCTTAGTTGATTTCATATTAGGATGGTAGTCTTGTGATTCTCGATACAATGATTAGTTGTTCAGGCTTCTCTTCTTTCTTGGAATCTTCATGTTTTTCCTCATGTTTTTCTTTAGATTTTGAGTCCATGTATTTTCTTATAGATTCCATGCCCTAAAGATTCCACTTCTTTCTTTTATCATAGGATCACAGATCTGGATGGACAACTAGGGATACTTTAAGGCTTCTCTTCAAAGAAGTCTTCTTCTGCAGTTGAACTGAACACATACTGTCTTTCATGGTTACTACCATGGATATATACTTCATCATCTTCAATGGATCATAGAATTAGCTCCCTCCTAATCCTTGCTTCATGTAAGAGTGCATATAATCGGCTCCCTCTGTCTAATAGAGTCCATGCTTCTGCCTGCATCTTTATTGTCTTCTACAATATATAATTGGCTTTTTCTGTCTAGTCGAGTCCATGCTTCTGTCTTGTTGTCTTCTACAAAATTTCATAAGACTTTCTCCAATTTCCTCTTGATTGTTGACTCCTTTCTGTCTTTTTTTCTTCTAGGTCTCTTCATGATTGATTCGACTTATCTTGCAATAGCTTCCACATGATTTTTTTGATGTATTTCATTCTTTCATGTATTATCTAATAATATCAATCCTTATCTTTTTGTTCTTCCATCGGTATAGTTCTTCTTGGAACACATTATCTTCCAGGAGATAGATATATAAGATATGTACAAAGACAATGCAAACAAGATATGTACAAGAACTAAGAAGAGTATTGTTACCTTTAGAAGAAGAAGTCTCTTTTGTCCTGCTTAGTCTTCTTTGTAGGTTCCTTTTCTTTGGAAACTGATGCTTTGTGTTTCTCCTTCCTTTTTTTTAGCTTGGGACAATGATTCTTGTAGTGACCACACTTTCGACAGTTGAAGCATTGTACTTCTAAAATGTCTTTCTCTTGATTTGACTTCTTCCTTGAACCAAACTTCCTTTTGTTCCTAAAATTATTAAATCTTGCTATGAAGGCTTGATCACCGTACTTCTTTTGGGGTTTCTCTTTTTCACTAATCCTTCATTCTTCTTGAGCACAACAAGTTCAAAGTTCTTCAAATTTCAGATACTCCTTCCTTGTGTTCATGCTTGCAGAAAATGCATCCCACCTCTTGGGAAGACCATTGAGTACTATGTTTACCAATTCCTTCTCTGAAGTGATCTCTTCAATATCTTGTATTTGATCTCTTAACTGGGATATCGTCACAAAGTATGATGTTATGTTGTCATCATCATTCATTTTCATGTCATGGAGCTCATTCTTCAGACTCATAACTTGTCCAATGTTTCTGATCGAGAAGAGATTTGTTAGGACATTGTACATCTTCTTTGATGAGTCAATATGGGAGATGTAGGTATCAAGTGGTATTTTATGGATTCCAATATGATACTCATGGAATTGATTTCACCATCTTTGAATTTCTCCATAACTGCAATGTTCTGCGGTTCCTTCTCTTTTCCTTGTTCAAACTCTGGTTCCACAATCTTTCCTTTTACGATATCAACATTTTATTCTTGGAAAGGATGAGGTCAATCCTTGTATTCCATGCTATGAAGTTAGGGGCTCCATATAACTTGTTCTATGAATTCATAGAATAAGTCATGGTTTCTTTGACTTGGTCAAACCCTAGATTTGACCACATTCTCAAACTTGACATCTTGGCTTGCTAAGAGTACCAGGAGATGCACTAGGCTAGGGTGCACTGATGTGTCTGAAGATTAGGTCAATCCATTAAATTAAGGTTCATTAATGAGAGGATTAGGGTTTCTGCAACTGCATCTGCTAATAACCCTAGCAAAAGTGCTTTGGTGACTACTCCTGCTAGAAAACTTGGCCGTAGTTCCTCAACGATCTAAGTATCCTTCTGGCTATGTTTCCTTCCAACGATTAGGATGAATGAAGGAAGTGTGGGCCCATAACCTATTATAATATAAGTGTATGTGTTCATTTTACCATTGACAATACCCTTGTCACCCAACCATATGATGCAGGAGAAATTGTTCCTCGACCTCAGACTCACTCGCTCACAGGATCGATTTCAAATTCCCTCTTCTGCTGAGCCGAAACAGCTCTTTAATTCCATTGAGAGTCACTATAAAAATACCCGATCCATAGGTCCTCCTGAATTTCCTCTCGGCCTCTGCACCTAGACGTGGTGATCCCCGACGCTATATCAGGGTTCGGGGTTTCAGAATTTTCGCTGTCGAGAATCACAGCACTCTCCAACTCCTGATCTTCGATTCTCCGATGCACTTTAAGCGCTAGCCCTGCTGGCAGTGTTCCTGGACCATATGACCATTACCCCACAACCATGGCCTTACCTCTTGTCGCGGCTCCTCCTATCGAAATTTCGACACTTTTGATGTCAAAATTCACAAGTCCTCCGGACTCGCGATTCTCCGATCTTCGATGGCTCCTTTCATGAGCTAGCCCTCCTAGCTCAGCCTCTGGTCCACATGACCGATATCCTATGAACTCTACCTTACCCCGTCAGGGTTTCGACATTTGCAATGTCAAAACGTAGATTCTTACAGGACCCGCGATATCCCAATTCCCGACTTCCTCTGGGTCGTTGACAGCTGGCCTCCGCTACGCCTCTGTCATCCTGCCTTGATGTGGTGACAGTTGTTCCCCACTCATCGGGGTTTCGCGGATCGTGATTCTGAAATGCACAAAACCTTTGTGCTTGGGATCTTCTATATCCCGATAAACAAAGTGCCGATGGTGCCCAATCCTTTGCCAGCTGTCCCTGTAGATGGACAACTCAGATTCCTCCTCGGGGTTCGCAACTTCAAGTTCCCTGAAACCTTTCCTCTGGACTCGCGATCCTCTGAATCCTGACGCGCCCTTCCTTCTCAACTCTAGCCCTTCTCAGCTATACCATAGTCCATGCGACTGCCTCCTATATGACCTCAGCAATAACTCTCCATCAGGGTTTCAGGATTTTTGACATCGAGCTACACATGTACTTGCAACTCCCAATTCTCCGATCCTTGATTCTCCGACGGCTTACGGTTGTTGACCTGTCAATGATCCTTCTGCCCGTCTCAGAAATCTGCCACCTATTCTCCTCCTTTACTGTGATGACATCTGGCCCCCATGCTCCAAGGCCTTATCAGGAAATCATGTTTCGCGATTCTGCGATGCAGCAAACCTTTGCTCCCGAGATCTCCGATATCCCAATTCCCGATCCTTCGATGGATTCCTGCCACCTATCCACCGAACGGACGGTCTAGATTATGTCGAGGATTCCGAACTTGATTTTCCCCAATCTCTTGTCAACGGGAATGTCAATGTCTCGATGCGCCCAAACGCCGATGGCGCTGGATCTCTGCCACATGTCCCTCTGCCAATGGGCGGTCTAGATCCCGTTGGGATTTCGCAACTTGTGCTGCCCCAACTCACACAACCTCAAGAACTTTGATTTCCCGATGGCCAATATCCCGATGAGTAAACCTCGTGCAGCTTTCGCAAATCCAACGGTTGACGGGTACCTGCTCCCGATCTGATGGCTCAGATCCTTTCTCCTAGTGCGCTCCTCCTCCAGAGGCTAATCTTCGCGCAACTCTTCCCGATCCAATGGCTTACGAGATTTATGAGAAAGATCTGATGGCTATCAGTCTCCTCCTGCTACTCCCTTCTTCCAGAGCTCCGTGGATGTAGAATTTCAATGGTCTAGAATATGTCCTCCTGCCGATCGAACAACTGTTGTTGCTCCTCCTGAGCTTCGTGTGTTTCCTTTCTTCCTATGCTTGGAGGAATCTCCGAGTCTCAAAGGCCTTGACCGTTGTCTAATTACTCTATGAGCTCCTCGAACTTGAGTCTCGCTGTGCATATATATGCTGACCTTCCTGAGATTTCTTCTCCTTCCGAACCCTCTAAGGATTCTTTTACTCTTGTGTCTCTGTAGAGTCTTTACGCACCTACAGTGCTATCTCTCCTGACCTTCTCATGAACACTCAGACCCCTTGAGGGATTTTCTCTTCCTTCTCCTCTTCTATAGAAGGAGAATAAAATGCCTTCCCGGCTCTCTAATTTCTCAAGAAACCTCTTGCTGAGCCTTTATGGGTATTCAGTAACCCAGTGAAAGTTCCCTCAATGGACCTTTCCTCTAACTTCCAGAACTCAAAGATTTCTTTCCTCTGTTGTGCCTGCTTTCACACTTTCTCAATGCCCTCCTGGCAGAGTCTCTTCCTTCCAAAGAACATTCAGCATTTTTGTTCTCCTGTGCACTTATGCACTCGCTCGATGCCCTCCTGGCAGAGCTCTCAGAATCCTCAGTGATTCTGTTTTCCCTTCAAACTCTCAGCATAGTTCTCCCTCAGCACCTTCTGCATGCACTCAATGCCCACTTAGCGGAGCTCCTATAGAATCCTCAGTGATTCTATCTACAACTGTGTTTTAGCTACACAGCCTTACCTCCTGAGGTGTCCAGAAACCTCCAAAGTCTTCCTCTTCCTAAGTTGTTGATTCTCAGTTCCTGTGGCTCAACACGTCCTTGTCTGACTCCTCAGAGTTCAAAAGTGCACTCATGCACCGGTATTCAGAGTCTGCACCACTTTGTCATGCCCTCCAGACCTGAAACCTCAAAGATCCTCAAACTGAGATCAAACACACTCCCTGCAATTGCATGATAAAAACACACAAACACAACATATAATGAACACTTACAGACATGCATATAAGACAGAACATATGCAGGAAAAATTGTTGTTGTTTATATTAGAAATGGAAAATGCATGTATTTTACAAAGGTGTTCTCGAGCTCTCTCTGGCTCTCCTTCTACCATTCTACTCTAACTCAGCTCTACCCAAAATCATATATGAAAATCTCTTTTACCTGAGGGGCTCTTATCACTTCCCTCTGGAACTCACCTACCCTATTCAATTACAATCAATAGTTGTCTAGTCCAGCATCTGGATCTAGATCTCAGTCGATCTTGCATTAAAGTCGATCCTATCTATAGCCTACACAAAGGCATGGATTCCATGGCTCAACAACCTAAGAACATTAAATTACATTCAATTCAAAATCAAATGAGGTTGTGCCTCCCTTTTAGCATATGAATGCATGCACGCTGACGTGGATGGCTGGTTGGTTGGCTGACATGGAGCGATGCTCCTACATCATACTCCACAGTTGCAAAAATCATGAGCTCCTACTCATGAGCTTCCCCTTTGAGCTGTTAGAAATCTTCCTGGATCCCAAATCATCCTTTGCATCTTTTCATCTGCTCCATTTTGCTGCTGCTGGTACTTCTTCTTTGTTGTTGTTGCTATCGCATTTCTTCCCAGCTACTCCTTGCTGGTAGTTCTTGATGACTCTACCATCAGCCTTCTAATATCTTCTATTACTTCATCCAGATGCTCCAGTGGCTGGTCTTGTTGTTGTAGTCTCCTCAGCTGCAAAATTTTTTGGCCATTGGGCAGATCATCATGATCTCCCATGCCATCTTCTTCATCCATTTCCAACTTCACTTGTTGGATGTGCATGCCCTGCGCTTTTATCCCTTCCTCCAGGGCTTTTAATTGATCACATAGATAAGCAAAGCACATGCTTTATGTGTCTTCTTCCTCTTCTACTTCTGCAACCTCCTCTATTGCAGTCTGTTCAGCTTCATGGCTGAAAATATCGAGCCATTCCTCAGAATGCTCACCATCTTCTTCGTTTGCTTGGGCAGTCCCCAATGTCTGGTCCAATTCATCCTCTTTCCTGACAGTCATCATCAGTTCTAATTTTCTTTTGTCAGTCATAGATAACTATTCATCTGCTATTGCTGCACCTGCAACACAACTTTATGCCTCCTCTTGGGCACATGGTAGGAATATTCCAATTCCCCCAATCATCAAAATATCATTCTGATCTTCCATCGCTATCAGCTGCATCTACTGATCTCTTTCCATCTCTGAATTTATGAGACCCTCAGATAGTCTCATCTGCTCGGTCAGCTCCTCGGGCTGAACCAAATTCAACTGCTCATCCCTGCCCACCTGGCAATATGGGACGCTTCCGCTGCTTCCCTGGCAGACTATGAGATCAACCGACCCCATATTCATCAGCACCCCTTGTTGAATTGAATTCTCCATGAGACCTTCTAATGGTCTCAAATGTTCATCTCTTCCCTCCTGGCAGTCTTCGATGCTTCCGCTGCCCTCCTGGCAGTTTTCGATGCTTCCACTACCCTCCTGGCAGTCTTCGAGATCCCTCGATGATCTCCTTTCATTTCCCTCCTGGAAATGAAAAGTTTCCTCACTGTCCTCCTAACAACCCATGAGATCTTCAGCTGATCTCAACTCATTGCCCTCATGGAAAACTGGAATTTCTACTTCTCTACCCTCCTGGCAGTCCTTGAGATCCTCAGATGACCCCAATTCATCCTCTTCATCATCCCAATCATCAAGACCCTTTCTAGTCTCTAGCCAACATTGATCAATCATCTCTTCCTCTGTGGCCTTGAGGTTTTCAGCATACCTCAACCATCTCTTCAACAATCTGCATTGTCCCATGACCATCAACTCCCTGACTGGCCACTTTTCCTTTGCCTTCTTCATGGGAACATTTTTCATTCATCTCATCCTCCTATCCTACCGCACCCGCAGTTCGAACTCCTTTATGCCTGCCTTTAATTCATAGAGTTCTCTTGTCATTTCTTTATCAAATTCGGCAAGCTTTTCTGCCTTTCTCTTCCTTCTATGGCCTTCAGTAGCCATCTTGTTGTGTCTATCTACCTCCCTGACAGATCTGCTACTGTCACTCCTGCAATCCTGAGTGCTCAGCTTCATCCTCTTACAGCCTCCCTGACTGTCTTCTTGATTGCTGCCTGGCTGCAAACAATCACCCTACAGAGTCCTCCAACACTCTGTCTTCTTTCACCTACAATATACAGATGAAATCCTACTCTGATACCACTTGACATGTGTATCAGAGTGCTCTCTTACCTCCTCTTGCTTCTCTCGCCTGAAATATACAGACAAGAACAAGCTCTGATACCACTTGATGTAGGTGAAATTGTTCCTCGACCTCAGACTCACCCGCTCACAGGATCGATTTCAAATTCCCTCTTCTGTTGAGCCGAAACAGCTCTTTGATTCCCTCGGGAGTCACTATAAAAATACCCGATCCATAGGTCCTCCTGACTTTCCTCTTGGCCTCTGCACCTAGCCGTGGTGATCCCCGATGCTATATCGGGGTTCGGGGTTTCAGACTTTTCACTGTCGAGAATCACAGCACTCTCCAACTCCCGATCTCTGATTCTCTGATGCACTTTAGGTGCTAGCCCTATTGGCAGTGTTCCTAGTCCATATGACTATTACCCCACAACCGTGGCCTTACCTCTTGTCGTGGCTCCTCCTATCAGAATTTCGGCACTTGCGATGTCAAAATTCACAAGTCCTCTGGACTCGCGATTCTCCGATCCCCGATGGCTCCTTTCATGAGCTAGCCCTCCTGGCTCAGCCCCTGGTCCACATGACCGATATACTATAACCTCTGCCTTACCCCATTGGGGTTTCGGCATTTGCAATGTCAAAATGCAGATGCTTACAGGATCCGCGATATCCTGATTCTCGACTTCCTCCAAGTCGTTGACAGTTGGCCTCCACTACACCTCAGTCATCCTACCTTGATGTACTGACAGTTGTTCCCCACTCATCAGGGTTTCATGGATCACGATTCTAAAATGCACAAAACCTTTGTGCCTGGGATCTTCGATATCCTGATAAACAAAGTGCCAATGGTGCCCGATCCTTTGCCACCTGTCCCTACAGATGGATGGCTCAGATTCCTCCTCGGGGTTCATGACTTCAAGTGCCTCGATGCCTTGTCCTCTAGACTCACGATCCTCTGAATCCCAATGCTCCCTTCCTTCTCAAATCTAGCCCTTCCTGGCTATACCATAGTCCATGCGACTGCCTCCTATATGACCTCAGCAATAACTCTCCATCGGAGTTTCAGGATTTTCGGCGTCAAGCTACACATGTACTCGGAACTCCCGATTCTCTGATCCCCGATTCTCTGACAACTTACGGTCATTGACTTGTCAACGGTCCTTCCACCCATCTCAAAAATATACCACATGTTCTCCTCCTTTGGTGTGATGACAGCTGGCCCCCACGCTCCAAGGCCTTATCGGGAAATCGTGTTTCACGATTCTGTGATGCACGAAACCTTTGCTCTCGGGATCTCCAATATCCCGATTCTTGATCCTTCGATGGATTCCTGCCACCTATCCATCGAACGGATGGTATATATTATGTCAAGGTTTCTGACCTAGATTTTCCTCGATCTCTTGTCAACGGGAATATCGATATCCCGATGCGCCCAAACGCCGATGGCGCTGGATCTCCACCACATGTCCCTCTGCCAACTGGCGGTCCAATCCCATTGGGATTTCATGACTTGCACTTCCCCAACTCACATGACCTCGAGAACTTCTATTTCCCGATGGTCGATATCTCGATTAATAAACCTCATGTAGCTTTCGCAAATCCAACGGCTGATGAGTACCTTCTCCCGATCTGACGACTTAGATCCTTTCCCCCGGTGTGCTCCTCCTCCAGAGGATAATCTCCGTGCAACTCTTTCCGATCCAACGGCTTACAGGATTTCTGAGCAAGATCCGACGGCTATCGGTCTCCTCCTACTATGCCCTTCTTCCAGAGCTCCGTGGACGTAGAACTTCAACGGTCCAGAATCTATCCTCCTGCCGATCGAACGGTTTTTGCTGCTCCTCCTGAGCTTCATGTTTTTCCTTTCTTCCTATGCTTGGAGGAATCTCAGAGTCTCAAAGGCCTCGACCGTTGTCTAATTACTCTGTGAGCTCCTCGAACTTGAGTCTCGACGCACGTATATACGCTGCCCTTCCTGAGCTTTCTTCTCCTTCCGAACCCTCTAAGTATTCTTTGAATCTTGTGTCTCTGTAGAGTCTTTACGCACCTACAGTGCTATCTCTCCTGAGCTTCTCACAAACACTCAGACCCCTTGAGGGATTTTCTCTTCCTTCTCCTCTCCTATAGAAGGAGAATAAAATGCCTTCCTGGCTCTCTAATTTCTCAAGCAACCTCTTGTTGAGCCTTTCTAGGTATTCAGTAACCCAGTGAAAGTTCCCTCAGTGGACCTTTCCTTTAACTTCCAGAACTCAAAGAGTTATTTCCTCTGTTGTGCCTGCTTGCACACTTTCTCAACGCCCTCCTGACAAAGTCTCTTCCTTCCACAGAACATTCAACATTTTTGTTCTCCTGTGCACTTATGCACTCGCTCGATGCCCTCCTGGCAGAGCTCTCAGAATCCTCAGTGATTCTGGTCTCCCTTCAAACTCTTAGTAGAGTTCTCCCTCAGCACCTTGTGCATGCGCTCAATTCCCACTTGGCAGAGCTCCTACAGAATCCTCAGTGATTCTGTCTGCAACTGTGTTTCAGCTACACAGCATTACCTCCTGAGGTGTTCAGCAACCTCCAAGGTCTTCCTCTTCCTGATTTTTTGATTCTCAGTTCCTGTGGCTCAGCGCGTCCTTGTCTGACTCTTCAGAGTTCAGAAGTGCACTCATGCACCGGTATTCAGAGTCTGCACCACTCTATCATTCTGTCCAGACATGAAACCTCAAAGATCCTAAACCTAAGATCAAACAAACTCCCTGCAAATGCATGATAACAACACACAAACACAACATATAATGAACACTTACAGACATGCATATAAGATAGAACATATGCAGGAAAAACTGTTGTTGTTTATATTAGAAATGGAAAATGCCTGTATTTTACAAAGGTGTTCTCGAGCTCTCTCTGGCTCTCCTTCTACCATTCTACTCTAACTCAACTCTACCCAAAATGATATATGAAAATATCTTTTACCTGAGGGGCTCTTAGTGCTTCCCTCCAAAACTCACCTACCTTATTCAATTACAATCAATGGCTATCTAGTCCAGCATTTGGATCTAGATCTCATCCGATCTTGCATTAAAGTTGATCTTATCTACAACCTGCATAAAGGCACGACTTCCATGGCTCAACAACCTAAGCACATTAAATTACATTCAATTCAAATTCAAATGAGGTTGCACCTCCCTTTTAGCATATGAATGCATGCGCACTGACGTGGCTGGCTGGTTGGCTGGCTGACATGAAGTAATGCTCCTGCATCACCATAGGTTGAAGACACCCTCTTAGCACCTTAAACTTGATAGAGAATCACTCTGGAAGCAAACCCTAGTCTAGATAGCCAATCAAAGGGTAGCGCACCTTTCCCCAAGGATAGGAAATCAACAAGAGCTGATCAGATAGTCCAAACCCTAGCCAAGAGATATTCCAAGCATAACTGCTAGCTGCAAGAGCTGCAACAATAGCTCTCCTCCAAAACTGCACAAAAATTGTTCAACTGCAGTGTGCACAAGTGCTACTCTACAATTCTAAGACTGCCTACTAGAATGAGAACTATCCTCCTGTATTTATACTAATTCTAGCTAACTGCCTGGGCCGACTTCTCATTCTAGGTATCTGTCTGTTCAATATATATTATTATTTATGGCCGACTTCTTCTCTTGGAGGCTAATAACCTAATATAAATTATCTTCTTGAGTCGACAAGTCTTTTAGGGTTATTAGCCAACTCATTAGGGTTTTTTTTTGCTTCCCGAAGTATTCTATCCTTGTCAAGTTTACACATGGAGGTAAATACCTCCTGAAACTACCATAATATCAACATGCACTACTACCAAGGTACACATAGGTTGCACTCCTTTTCATCTTGTTTATGGTCAAGAAACTATTTTTCCTACCGAGCTGAAAATTTCTTTTCTACGGCTTACACTATAGATCGAAGAATTAAATTCTTTTAATGTCTCTCAAAGGATAAATGCACTGTTAGGTTTAGAGGAACAAAGAATGTTTTCCTTGGAGAACATAAAGAGAAGACAACAAACTGTAAATAAATATTTGAATAAAAGAGAAAAAGATGTTAGATTTAAAGTTAATGGGAAAGTATTGCTTTGGGATTTAGCCCATGCTGATAAAGGAAGACATTCAAAGTTTCAAAAATGATGGTTGGGTCCTTTTAAAATTGATTTTGTCCTGGGCGCAAATTCTTATCTTCTAAAGGTTAAAACGCTGCATGAAAGTCACTTTTGTATCATAGGTTTTTGTTTCACTATTTTGATTTTCTTTGCTATTTGTTTTCATTTTTTGTTGTTTCATTTCTGTTTTTTTTTGTTTTATTGATTTCTTTTACTTTTCAGGAATAAACTTTAGATATGTTTTTCTAGAACATTGTTATTTTGTAAGTATTGCACCCCTTGTAGAAATTATCATAGAAATCAAGTTACACAACTGTCATGATGTCATGCATCATTTTTTACAAATCAAGTTACACAATTGTCATGATGTCCCCCTTATAGAAATCACTAAAATTCCTCTCTTCTTCTGGTACTGTTGTTAGATAGATAATTGGATTTTCATCCCTACTTTATGTCTTCTCTTTCTTCCCTCCACCATGAGATTCAAAAAGAGCACACCATAAGTTTTTATCCTTTAAACAATAAACACTTTCATTATGACCAATTGAATGTTATGCATACATGAATAACCCCTCATACGTAACACTTTCCATGAGCTATTCCCAATGTCCTGGAACATTTTTTCCCTTAAACCGCCTCACCCCCCCTATTGCATAATCATTTTGGTAAATAACTCTTTGATATATTGTTCACCTAGTCTACAAAACTAGACATTTTGAGTGCTAAATCTATAGGAAAGAAATTTCCCTTTGGAGTCACCAGTTTGTTGACGCTTAAAAACACAACGACGAATTCTATGCTCGCAAATGATCTCTAAGATTTATTATTTATTTATATTAATAATAAACTAATAGGTGGGACCCCCTTGTAGACTTATGGCACTATGGTGGATAAGCAACGCTTATAATTTGTTGGCTTATGTGATGGTATCAACATAGTCTTCTACAGTTCATTTGTTCTAGATCATGGTTTAAAATGTTATGGTGATATGTGTTGGTTGGATGATTAAAACATGGCATTAAATGGATTTGGTGATCTCTCATAGAATATAATAATGTTTCCCTTTTGGATAAAAGAATTATAATGAGGTTCTAATGTTGTCTATTGTTATGACAAGATTTTGGGTGTTCTTGACCCTTGCTACTATGGTTATGCACATTGTTTGAGTTTCATATTGATTTGTGTTCCTAGAAAGTTGACATTTGAAGAAGTTTGATATTACCAAGAGGTGGTGCACCTTGCAAAAATGATATGGAAAATTTGGGTTTTGGTTGATTAATGGTTGGAGTTTAGTGCTATGGTGAGTGGGCTTGCCTCATACTAAAAATTAAATAAATATTGGAAGGGATAAGATACGTGCATTTACTACACGTCCCTCAAACTCCCCTCGATCCCATCACCCTAGTCATTATTCCATTGTTTTGGCTCTGGTAGCTCTTGTTTCTCCACCTCTCTCTGTTGTGAAGGAGATATAAAGTCTTGTTTTTCTTCTCACACAGGATTTTCCAGGTATGAGTTTTCTTACTTTTCCATTTGTGATAGTTACTCTGTCACTTGAATCAAATTTTGGCTATGGATTTTCATGGTCTATGTGACTCTAAATATGTTATGATATTTTGAATTGTGTATTGATGTTTTCATTCTTGGTTGATCATGGTGGCAGTTCTGGACTATTGGCATTTAAAAAAGAAATGGTTGTCGTCTTCTTGATGTGTGTAGCCCTTCACATAGAATTGTTGAATAAACATTGCATTTGAGCCTGCTTTTCCATGGCTTTGTATTCAGGTTGGCCTCTATATTGAAATTGGTTATCATAGTCTGCTAAAGCTATCGTATTTTTGAATGCTCGACCTTTATATCGATATTATTGGTCTTTTTTGCTAGTGTACACACACCATTTTTCAACCTTGTGGGTTTCAATGTGAATTGATGAAAATTAAAGTATTGCATGTCTTATTTGCGCAAAGACCTGAGCTGTTAGCTACTTTGATATTCCCTCACCGACACAGCTGCATGGAAAAAATTACACGGTATGAAGATAACGCCACCCAGAAGTTGATGAAAGTGTTATTCATGCTTTTTGGTTGGGCAAGGGTGTATACTTGGTCACTCATTTTGCAGTGTTGTTCAAGTGGTTGGATTTATTTGTGTTGTATGTTGGACGTTGCACTCTTTTGTTTTGGAGACCAACACAACAAAAGTCAATTTTGCATGTTATTGTTCTATGGTAAGTTATGATAGAGCACCTCTAGAATGATATTTTTTTTCTATTCAAATACCAAACCCTCTGGTCAAACCAGCATTCATACCTTCCACTTGTTGTATTAAACCCTAAATATTACATTGATATCGTATTCAATCCAGTTTGATGATGATGGGAGAATTATACATGCTCGGCTACTTGGGCACGATTTTGTTGGGTCCTTTGTTTGGCAATTCTGGAAGAGATGTGTACCCATTTATTTATTTGAGGCTTGGGATCAAGGTGTTAATTGTTTTTTCATTCAATTGTTATGTTGATTATATAAAAGTGACGCCTATGTGCGAAATTTTTGAGGCTCGAATAAGAGTTATAACATCAATATTGATTGTGTTGGACAATGTTTAAATAAATGATGGATATGAATTGTTGTAAACATTGTGTGTGTTCCTGTTGGTTTTAAGGGATGAAGCATTGGAGTTAATATTATGGTCATGACTCAAAGGATATTATGGTTTCTTATAGTGATTGCAATGTTGTTCATTATGAATTTCAAATAATGATTATGTGGATATAATATCTGATGTGATTAAATTATTCTGGGTATATAAATTACTGTAGAAAATAAATTGGAAGCCAAGAAGAATTTTTTTCATGAAAGGACCAGCTTGAATTATTGTTTTGAAAAGGGAACACTATTAAAACTTTGAAGGTCGGGACCAAGATATGTTTTGATTGCATGTTTTGATTTATTTTGATTTGAACAACATTGATGTTGATTCCCTTCCATTCTCTCATTTTTCACTAATTAAATTCCCCTCATATTCCCAATTTCACTTATTGCATCCATGTTTTGTGAAATAAATTTAAAAGGAAAAGTATGTGTAAAAGCGACAAAGGGATAACACAACAAGGGTTGCTGACTTTTATTTTGATATTTTATTACAAAGTAAATTGTTTGACTAATTGTTGAACAATATTCGTGTACTAATCCCCTATCATTATACCACTTGTCACTAATTACACTCCCTCCATATTTCCCATGAACCCTATCACCCCCTTTTCACTTGGAAATTAATGAATGGTTTGTTATGGATGGATTTGCATGTATCTCGTGTCAATTTTTGAGCGAATTTTTTATTCTTGTAAGCAGAGTGTCATGTATAGTTTATTAAGAGATTCGTTATTAACGAACTATTGCTACAGGATGAGATTTTTCAGTAGGGGAAACAATGGCATAAATAACAAAGGTAGGGGAAATTGGAACCGACACCATACAAGGCCTAGATTTTCTATCCATTTTGACGTTGATCCTCAAGAATTGAACTACTTGTTCCAAGATAGGTTCTTTAATTGGATTTGTCATTGAATAGTGCTCCCTCAACTAGAAATACCTCTTTCCATCCTCCTTAGAACATCCCTGGCATTATTATTCCTCCACATGTGTCCTTGCAGCTGAAATTCCCCACAAATGATGGATATAAAGAGATAGTCAACCCACCAGTCTCTCACCATCATGGTTTTCCCACTATTTCATTGTCTTTTTCCACCACCTATCAATCCCAATGTCCATATTTATTGTGTTGTTTCACCAGTTCAATCTTTAGACGCTAGTAAGAGACTAAAAACTAATATTTCCCAACCCGTGCAAGATAAAGGAAAACCAGTTTCCTCCCCTTCTTTTCCCTCTGATGATTCCTCAAAATATCTCTCTTCTCGCATGAATTTGAGGGATGATTGTTCCCATGTTATTATCAATATACAACCTCAAGGGTGTAATCAACCACAGGCTACTTCCATGAAATATAAGGGAAACAATAGTGAGAAAATAAACATTTCCTCACAAAGTGGAAAATATGGTTTTTAGATTATGTGTTTTTATGATTTCAGTTGATGAAGACAATGCTTAGTGGTTTTCAATATTTTTGGACAACAAGATATATTTTGGTATTTTGTGTATAATGTGCATGATGTGGATATTTATACTTTTTTTTGCATATGACATAAATTATTTATGATATTTAAATATCTCATTTGAAAGATAGTTAAGGGAGCTACAAGGGTTTCATTTGGTCAAAATGATTATCCTATTTGTGTTATATTTTATGATTTGAAAGAAGGAAGTGTCGAGAGCCACAAGGGGCCCCACCTACCTAGTTATTATTAATTAAAGACCCTTAACTATATTATTATTATTTATTTCTCCTAAACTAATTAGTTAAGTTAAATCAACTTAACTAAAGAAATTAGTTTAACTAATTCAACTTATTTGGAAAGAAGAAAAGTTGAATGAGAAGAAAAGAAAAGCGAAGAATAGAAGGAGAAAGAAAGACTAAGGTTTTCTCTTTGGTTGCATGAGATAGTTTCAGTTTTCATTCATTTCTGAGTTTATTCAAAGCCTAATTCTCTTTTTGACAACAAAGTTCAAGATTGAACCAAACTTTTCAAACGCTTGTTTTAGAGGTTTTGATCCATCCTTGATAGTTTGTGTATTCTTGTATGTTTGTGAATTAAGTTTCATGGTTGATAAAGGATATCTTGTAGAGCCAAAATGGCAACAGTTTGTGGAAAGCTAATCCAGATTATAAATTTTATTTTTACTTGATTGTCAGAGTCTTTTTATATGGTGTTCATCGGGGATCTCTAAATCACACTTTGGTCCATGCCCTCCCAGGGGTTTTATAAAGAGAAAGAACTTTTGATATCTCAGAATGAAATAAAATCAGATTGTTATTCTGTCTCATATATGTGTATTTATGACTTGGTTATTTTTTTTATTTTTGATCTCCATGTTTCCTTTATCATAAAATCTATGTATATTACAAAAACTTTTATGAATTTTATTTTATATTGCAACATTCTTTTCATTAATAAATTAGCCTCAATCCTAGTAATCAATAATTGTGAATTGGGAGAATATTTTGACGCTATAAAACCCTGGATGACTTTCCTGACTATCTTTTCCTATCCACGCAAGATTCAAAAATGACTGAGTAAGGTAATTCATACATTTTCCTCAATAAGGAGGAAGTGTTGGAAAATTAGAGGTTGTTATCCCTAGATATTGCACTCAAGGAAACATTGACAAAATGGTGGGGTGCACACAAAGAAACAATTCAGGACTGGTATCAGTATGAATGACTACTGCACATTAGATTTGGCGCAAAACAGGGGAGCAATATAGTGAAGAAGTATGGTGGGTGAGGAAATCCAGTTGAACACTTGGATAAGTGAAGAGCACAATGGAGGATCACAACACCAGAGGAATGGACTCATCACTTTTTTCATACATTTGAAGGGATCCAAGGGAAATGGTACATAGAATAGGAGATGCACAGAGGTACTACAAAATGGACAATATTAGAATAGAATTTTGTAGTAACCTTCTCATTCAAGCATGAGAAACCCAACATTGATTCAATGCTAAGGCTAATAAGGGGAGTGATATTGTTTGATGAACCAGAGGTCAAAATCATAACAAAATATCAACAATATAATACAGAGATAGTCAAAGAGTTACTCTCATGCCATCATGTCGAAGAGGTAGCACCATATGAAGATGATCCATGCAACATTCAAATCATAGATATTAAAGGAGAGAGAGATATGGAAGGTCCATCTCTGGAGTTAGAGGGATTTGTTTCACCAATCAAAGTTAATAATGTAAACATTGGGACAAATCACAATCCTAAAATGTAAAGTATTGGAGACTACCGGGATGAGAAAACATTATAGAGGATAAAAAAATTGTTGTGTGAATACAATGACCTGTTTCCAACAACCTTATAGAGATGAAAGGCATAGCAGGAGAGCTAGGTGAGATGAATATATCCCTCAAACCCGATGCTATACATGTGAGACATAGACCTTATAGACTAAAACGAGTGTATAAGAAGAAATTGAAAGAAAAAATTGATTGAATGTTGGCAGATGGCATTATGAAACCATTAGAGGAATCAAAATGGTTCAGCCCCTTGGTAGTCTAGGAAAATAGGCAAGGGGTGATAAGGATTTGTGTAGATTTTAAAATATGGTGACAACATTTATAGTAGTATTTCCATATTGGGAAAAGACATTTCATGTTCACGTAGATGCATCAACAATAACACTTGGAGAAATTTTGGCGCAACAAGGAGTAGGGGACTTAGACCATCCTATAGCCTTTGCAAGAAGGAAGTTGTTAGAATCTAAGAAGATTTACAAAACCATAGAAAGAGAAAGCCTAGCCATGGTATATGCACTTCAAAAATTCAGGAACTACTTATTGGGTAAACACTTTAAAATGTTCATAGATCATTCTTCCCTCAAACATCTAGTCAATAAGCTAGTTTTGGGGGGGAGTATCTGTATATGGTTTTTATTAATCCAAGAATTTGATTTTGAGGTAATAGTCAAAGTAGGGAAGTTGAATATAGGAATTGATCACCTATCAAGGGTAACCAATGGATAAGAATATACTAACTTGGAAGACAACTTCCTTGATGCACAATTATTTTCAGTAGAAGTAGTTGATGAATACTTCATTGATATTATTAAATACTTAAGTATAGGAGTTTCTCCATGGGACTTTAATACTATGTATAAGAAAAAAATAGTAGTCAAAGTTGCATAATACCAACTCATTACAGGTCATTTATACAAAATGGGCACATATATCATTTGGAGAAGGTGTTTATTTGAACATGAACATCCCAAGATTTTAGAAGAATATCGTGAAGGCATAGCTTGAGGACACTACATAGCAAAATATACTGCGAAGAAGGTATTCTACACATTATTATGGTGGAAAACAATTCATAAATACGCATAGGAATATTTCTAGAACTGTGATGTTTGAGAAAGGGTTGGAAAACCAAATAGGAGAGATGAGATGCCCCTAAGACCACAAGTAACTCTGTAGGTATTTGAAAAATGGGAAATATATTTTTTCGGACCTATTAATCCATGAGAAAGAAGGTCAAGAAATATATATATCATTATTGTGACCGAATACCTAACCATATGGGAATAAGTAGCAGCAGTCAAAGGTTTCATCACAAAGACAACATGACACTTCATATTTGAGAAAGTGATCACTAGATTTGGATATCCCAGGATTTTGATGAGTGACCAACACACTCCTTTTATTAATAATATCATCAAGTCTATGAATGAAGAGTTTTAAGTCTATCACTAGAAGAGTACATCGTATCATCCTCAGGAAAATGGGATAGTAGAAGATTTCAATAAGATTTTGGAAAATTCTTTGACTAAGATCTGCAATATTGATAGTGATGATTGGGAGTTGAAAAATACCAACAATACTATGGGCATACAAGAACACATGCAATAAGTTGACAGGGAATACACCATTCATATTGGTGTATGGAAAGGAAGTAGTGGTTCCATTAGAATTCTAGGTACCAAGTCTACAAGTAGCAACAATTACCAACATGACTTAAAGAGGCCCAATATAGGAGAGGTTAATTCAAATAATGGAAATTGAAGAGGATATGATTCTGAAAGAATTTCACCAAGAAGTACAGAAAGAAAGCGACAAATCCTGACATGACAGACACATTAAAAAGAAAAAATTTAAGGAGGGAGACCTAGTTCTTCTCTATGACAATAAAATTTTCCAACACCCTGGTAAGTTCATAATGCATTGGCTAGGGCCATATGAAGTAAATTGTGTCACAAATGGGGGATATTTGTAGCTAAAGGATTTGGGAGGAATATAACTTAAAGGAATGGTCAACGATAGTCGACTGAAACTGTACAGGGACAATCGACCTACTAACTCTTGAAAAGTTACAACGCATAAAGAATCTCATGTATATAGTGTACAATAGAAGATATTAAGAAAGAAAATTGATAAAAATAAATAAAAAGTAGAAAATGAAGAAAAAAGAATACAAAAATAGAAAAAGAATAAAAAAATAAGAAGAGGAAAAAGTTGGTTGAATAACATGAAAGTGGGAAAAAAGTTGTGTGCAACAATTAATAACATAGAAAGACAATGCATAGGAAAAATTGGACTCAACACAAATGCATGGAAAAAGTGGAAAACAATTATGACTAGGTCTATAAAGTCTAGAAAGTACATGTTAGCTCGACACCTAGTTATTTTTTAGCACAGAGAAAGATACAAGTGTGTTCCTTAGGTATAATTGTGCGAAGAAGATAGAAAGTGCTTGAATTAGATAAACCATGACACCACGAATGTTTGGTGCTCTAGGGAAGTTCATACGAGTTACTTGACAAGGCCATAGGCAAAAGGAAAAGGTGGTGGAACCTGAGAACATCATCGAGCTCAAAGATGCCACCACTTCCAAGATAGAGTCACTCAGCCCGACAAGGGTTGAGGAGGAAACATCGACAACAAAAAAAGCGGAAGTAGGGTAGATTTTTGAGACCTTAGATGGTATTACAAACCCTAATCGCAAAAAAATAGCTAAAACCAATGAAATGAAGGATTGGCGACAGGGTCATGATGAAGGGGAGGTGTTGCTAAAGCACATCACAAACCAGCCATACTCCGAGGGGTAAGAAGATGACACAAAAATACTAGAAGAAAGACCATCTACCATTGGGAAGTTTTTAAATGCATAGGATGGAACAAAAATTACACTTCCTTACCTCTGAGAGATATTGGTCATTGTGGAGGACATGCTTGGAAAAGTACCTAAACTAAGGTACTTGGACCACGATGTCTGCGATGAAAAAAAATTCCTAGATTTGGCTAAGGAAATGTACCTATTGAACACAGGGGAAATTGGACCCCTAGGAAAACCAATCATGAAGTCCGCACAATGGACAACAGGGCTCTACAACTATGGTATAATGAACCTTCTAGGCATACTGCACTTTAGGCATGGTAAAAACGTTGGGATTTGCGTCAAACAACTTCTATCATGGGTAAATGGAGGCATTCTTTGGATGGAGAGGCTGGTATATCTCGATGCGGCATTGATCACAAAAATTACAGGATTACCCACAATGGGTGCACGACCAAAATAATACTTGGACAATAAAGCGCACGAGACTGAGATCACCTAGCTAGTCAAGGAACAATTTGGTACCAATAGAAGAAACATTGGAACTATGCTTAGAGGTAAAAATGATAACGTGACAAGGTTCTGCATCAATCTCATAGCTTGCAAGCTACTGAGGAAGTGTAGAAAATAAGAGACTCCAGCAGGAGTCATCGCAGTCGTCATACAGTGTGCGAAGGGAGTAATGTTTAGTTAGGCACTGTACCTCATGAACCTATTCTTGATCAATTGCAAAGATGGGAAGGATAATGGACCTGATTTCCATTATTATTGGCTCATTATCCTCATAGCTTTGGCAGGATGGGAGGAGCCAAAATATTCATCCTTTCTATATAGGAAAGGGAAGTGCTATGCGACCATATATGAGTCCCTTTGGTAGGCCAAGGAAAATAAAAATTAGCAAGAAAATAACACATTGTTCACGATGCTTCTAGAAGAGATACAATAATGCAAAAAAAATGTATGGTGAATTCCTATGGAATTGGTCCAAGAATCTAAAGAGATGGCCAGGTTTAAATCATCCATCCACCACATGTGGATCCAAGCTGTAAGGGATCCAAAGAAGGGATGGTTGGAGATGTAATACTATGTCACATGGGAAGAGATTAACTGGATAATCAAATACTAGGAAGCAGAATGGAAGATGCCAAAAGAAAAACAAAAAACAAGGTGAGATGCAACGCAATCAACCAAACCTAAGGGGAAATATGAAGAAGGTCCTTCATCAAAGACACACAAACCAAATACTAACACTAGGAAGGTTGCAGTGCACACTCATGCATAAAAAATAAACAAAGTGCCAAAGAGACCAAGAAGGACAACAACAGTGCCTAGGAAAAACATTTAGTAGGATGAAAAAAAGGGGGACACATCTTAGGTTGGCAAGGAAATGACATAGGAAACGATGAGTAGGGAACAACCCTCGCAAAGAAGAATGAAGACATTGTAGGTAGAGGAGACACACAAAAGTGTGAAGTACACCAAGAAGGATCTAGTCATCACCTTGATAGAGGATGATGTTGAGTTCATGGAAGAAAAGGTCCAGGACAAGGGGGAAGAGGTGGTCAGTTTTGCAGAAGCACGGAGAGAAGAGATCATGGAAAAACTCATAGAAGTCCATGAAACTCTACAAAAATAAAAAATTTATGTAGTACCATAGGCCACAATGCAACAACATGAAAATACACAATGAACCCCTTCACAAAAAGAAGGAGATGAGACATTTTAGATAGTAGTACAAGGTAGGGATACATTCACGGTCACATGAAAAATGGTCAGAATTTATCAAGAGGCTGCGTAGAAAACCATGGGGTACATTGACCATTTTGAGGTAGTGATGGCACAGATACCCATAAAGTCACTATATGGACTCTAGGCTAGTATAAGGCATGAAGTACAATCAACATCCTGTGTAGATGCCACTAACTTGGAGGTGGGTAGGGGAGTACTAGAAATGTTACATATCACTTGCGACTAGTTTTCCTCGAAGAAGGAGGAGGGTAAATAACATACTAGGAATCTAGAGAAGGGTCTAACAATGGTATACCATTGCATTTAAGATAGTGTGCAAGCACCGGATAGGAGTGCAGAGGAAAAGATAAATATCATTTCGTAGATGATTGAATGATATAGGAAGGAAACCAAGTAGATGAAAGAAAACATTAATATTATGAATCCTCCTGAAGTTTGATAGAAATTAGAACAACAAACCACACTCGAGATATAGGACATGGAAAAGGAAGCAAGGAAAGTCAAAGAATTGTTCAACAAAACTGTGGATATTTGGACCATTTTGGAAGAGGATGAAAAGGTTTAATAGTTGGACCAATAAGAGGAGAAAAGCAATGATACTATATAGGAGTTGAAGTAGCGAAAGAAAAACATTAGAATTATAAAGCATTTGAAGGGTATCTAGTAGATGAATACCCTATAGATAGAGTTAAAGATAGTGCAAATTAATAAGCAAGAAAGACAAGCCTAGTTGGAGCCCCTCCATGAACAAGAAACATAGATAATTGCATGGGTGGAGGAAGAGAAGACAAGGATGGAAGAGGAACATTCAAAAAGCAAAGCATTTCTACAAGGACATATAACAATGGAGGTGGTCGAGACGCTAACAGATAAATATGTTTAGATGAAGGGAAAAGGAAAGGAGCTAATAGAGAAGTCCAACATCTTGGAAAATGTTGTACAAAGAGAGTGCACCACCTAAGTGGCTTAGGACGAGCCACATGTCATTGTTGGAGGCTTGTTGGGTGGATTCCTATTTTTTGGAGAAAGATCTTTTTTGGGAACATGCCCAAATTTGGAGAGAAAGACTTATTTTTGGAGCACGTGCAACAAGTGGCAGGAAAGAAACATGCAGAAAAAGAAGGAAAAACAACATGCAGAAGGAAAAGAAATGTGGCGTGCATGCAAACAAGCCTAACCATGACAGGGATAGGGTTTTTGACAAATATTATAATGGCTATAAGACTATAAATTAGTATAAATGAGCTATGAGGTATAGGTTGGGTGTGGTCAGTTGATTATTGAGAATTAGTTGGGAAGCGATTCATTGTAATATGCTTTGTGGTAGAGTGAGATAAGATAGGTTTTGAGCATTACGTCACATGATGAGGATCCTAGTGTGTTCTAGTCAGCCTCCCCAGGGGTACTTACCCTCATTTTGATTGTAATACCAAAGATGTATTGCACGCAACGTAAAATTTTGTAGCTGAATAAATAAAAGAGAGGAGAAGACAGATCTTTGTGGATGTAGCACCAAGAGGGGGTGAACCATGATAAACCTTGTGTTCTATGTGATTGTTAATGAATACTTTAATTTTATGTTAATCATTATCTCAATAATGAATGGTTAGAGTATTTATATTAGCATGCATGCATAGGTTTAAATATGAATGAATCATAGAAGTACATGACTAATTAACAAGGATAATGCTTAAGGAAAAGAATCCAACCGCAATCCCCACTCATTCCTAGATTGAAAACACCTGAGTATTGTAGTCCCCCATAAAATCTATATCGAGTGAAACTGTGTTGTGCACCCTATGTGCATTGTTGCCTTCTGGTTTACCAGGAGGGATGATAGTTTTGATGGATTTTTTCAAAACATGTTTGAAATAAAACCCTTGGTCAACCTAAGAAGTAACTAATAATGAACAATCCAGGTAAATAACATTGGGAGGAAGTAAAGAGGATTCTTAGGTATTTGAAAGATACTAGTAATCATGCATTATGTTTTGGAGTTTTAGATATTATTCTACAGTGATATGTTGATTCTTATATGGCAGATGATAAATATAGAATAAGGAGCACCACGGGGTATGTTTTTACTATAGGAAAATATTTTTTTCCTAGAGGCAGTGTAATTCTATGTGCAATACATGGAAATAAATTTAGTTTTCAAGCTATAAAAACTAGACAAGTGTCTAAGCTATTCAAATCTATAAATAAAGGTAGATATCATCGACATTACCTAGGAAAATTATACCACTTAGGTTTGGAATTGCTATGCAAATGCAAAATAAAGTGTCGAAACACTACGAGTGGGTAGAGCCGAGAAAACGGAAATTGGATCTAACACTCACCAGTATTGGATTAATTAGTTAGGGATGAAATTGTATACCACACCACAATAAATATTTAGAGTACTGGTTAGGAGAAATACTTAAATAGATCATAAATGGCACCAGCAAATGACCTATGAGAACCTTTCTTCGTGGATAATCATTAACCTAGAAATAGTATAAACCTAAGTCTAGTCGGAGTTAGACATTAAATAAGTCTGAATTAACTTCCTTAATATATGATTTGATGGGTGTATGTCCCTTTCTAGGAAACAATTGTTCGAATACAATCATTTTGTTGATATGCATGGAGACCATAAGGTCAAGGGCTAGGGTGGTTTAAACCTTATTAAAATAATAACCGTGGAGTCACTCCACTTTTATCACTATAACCTAGCTATAATAATAATATTGATTACAATATATGTTTTTTGACTTAGGATAATGGGTTGATAATCATATTCAACATGGTTATGAAATTTACTATTGGATGGCTTAATACATGACCTTAGGGTCATAGAAAAATACTTAAATATCTCATATACGATGATATAATAATAGTTTCAATAATGGTAAAATGAAAGCTTACCTATAAACAATACAGGAATTCTCCAAATCTTTAGATCTATAGATTGTTTCTACTTAACTACAATAGTCAATGTATATTTGGATAAGTAAAATTGCAATACTGATAATCAAAACATAGCAGAAAAAATTGATAAAGTAAGTTGCCATACTTGCAAATAAGAGAAGACTCGTGTAATGTTGATGACCGGTATGATGGAAGAATTGACACATGGTATTGAGAAATAATGAGTATCTATCCTGTCATGGAAACAACATGAGAATTAGATAAGAATATAAAATAAGTGTATCAAATAAACATTTACTCAAATCTTTACAATAAAACCTATAAGTATAAATGCACAAGTACTCGTTCAATGATGGAAATTAAAAAAAAAAAAAATGATTGAAAGAGGAGTCATTACACCCCCCTTCTCTCTCCCCCCCACAATCTCTCTCTCTCTCTCTATATATATATATATATATATCTACATATCCATCCTTGATTCCCTCCCTCTATCTCTCTCCCTCCCTTTTATTCTATATTTCTCCATTTGTCCCTCTCCATCTCTCTCTCTCAACCTCTCCCTCTCTCCCCATCATACATTTTCTCTCATCCCCTGTCAATCTATCTCTCTTTCTCTCTTCCTCCCTATCTTTCTCTCCATCCCTATATCTCTGTCCCTCCCTCCCTCCCTTTGTCTATCTCCCTATTCATAAATATCTCTCCCTCCCCATCACTTAATATCATTATCTCCCCACCCATTATCTCTCTTCCCCCTCCCTCTCCCCCTTCATATATATCTCTTCCTCTCCCTCCCTCTCGCTCCCCCCCTCCCTCTCCCCCTTCATATATATCTCTTCCTCTCCCTCCCTC